>PVIU01001722.1:0-158184 GCA_004026605.1 Ondatra zibethicus
CTATAGATGTGACTGGTTCATACTAATAATGTTTGTGTTCAAACTTCTGATATAGCAGAGAGCTTCAAAATAGGATTTGTTCAGAAAAAAATGAGGGGAAACTGGGCAAAGCTATTGGTTCTCTACAAAAATGAGCCCCAGTGGTTTCTTAGCAAACATTTCTGGGCTTTTGAGGAAGTCTTTGACTCCTCCGGAAAGTAACATATTTGAAGTCATTTTCTTAAGTGTAGAAACTACAATAGTGGTCTTTTTGTAGCGTGAGGGAGCTCCACCAGAAAAGCAGATGTACTTCTTGGGTAGCAAGAGTACGCATGTGCCTTTACAGAAAAATACTAGAGAGAGCTAGGAGGCCCTAACCTGACAGCAGATTGGCCAAAGTAGAACACTCAGGGCTAGAGAGATGGCTCAGCAGTTAATAAGAGTCTTTGCTGCCCTTTCAGAAGGCATAAATCAGTCACCAGCACCCACAATTGCACAGATTTCCAGCTTTGTTTGAGGGACTTGGTGCCTTTTAATGGCCCCCATGGGCTGTGTACACATCACATAGTAACATGCACACACAAATGCATACATACAAGTTGTAAAAACGAATCTTGAAAAATAAATAAGGGAAAAAATGTTCTCAGTTTCCATATAGAATTTCTTAAAGCAAAGAACAATGGATTTTGATTCCTAGCTCTCATAACCAAGATGAGATGGAATAAGCTTCCATAATGTATAGGATAAATAGAAAAGAATATATCAGATTTCTTATATTCCTGAAGCTTCATTCCTTAGAACTTGAACTTCCTTCTTTCTGGCTCCAAGGCAGAGGGTCCATGTCCATTCCTCTAATTTAGAAGCCAGTCCCGCCTGTGAACTTACAGCGGGGACAGACCAAGAAGAAAGGCAGCTTGCTGAGCTGCTGAGATCCACACGTACATGGTCGCTGTATTTATTCCCTGTTCCATCAGGGAACACTCTGCTGGGAAGGCTGATCTGACAGGGGTGGGATCATAGGCAGCAGGTACGCCATGAACAACAAACCCAGATTCTTAACATATGTTTAATTGGAGTACCTCTCCTTGAAAAGACCTCCTGATTCTAAGTCCACATCCTGATTTGCCCACTCTTGTTACCATTTTCTGCTGCCTGTTCTGAATTAATCCTTTGAGGTGGTCATTCCCCGGAAAGAAGAAAGGAAAATGAGAAGAGAGATGCAAAGTTGGGAATGTGAATGAAAGAGATGGGCGAACGCAGCAGGAAGGGGTCATTAACTGGAGTCTGCTTTCAGAAGCTGGGCTGTCTGGACTGTGGGAGAAAGGAGAGGTAGAGTAAAAAGAGAAATAGAAGCCAAAAGCCTTCTAAAGGTCATTTGCATCCCTACTAAAGAATGAAAATTACTTTTTGCAATAGAGCTCAATTTACAGATTATTTTGATTCTCTGTCGTACTTCATCTCAAAGAATTGGTATAATCTAAAAAGTGGTTAAAGTTATTAAAACAGTTTCCATAGTAGAAAATTAAATGATTTTATTAACTGTCAAAGTCAGTGTTAAACCAAGATAATTTGAATTATATTTCATATAGTGATCATGTCACCAGGATGTCTAAATATTCTTTGTAAAAGTACTAATCCTTGATTCTAATTTCTCATCAACAGAAAACTAACAAAAGGTTAAGAGTATTAGCCACCATCTTTATTATTCGTAAAATCTAAAGAGGAGAATAGATTTGGGGGAATATTTATGTAAATAAGTTTTTCACCTAGGAAGAATTAACCCCTTGGGAGACCTTCTAGATTTTTTTGACATATTTTCTTCTCAAGAGACAAGGAAACTATTACAAATACTTAACATGTATTTAAAAGTAAAATAGCAATAGCTTATGCTATTGAATTTAAAAATACTAAATACCTTAATTAATATAATGAGAGCAATATACCACACTGCTTCAAATCACCAGATTCATTTTCTATCTACATAGCATATATATGCAAATTATATATATATAAAATATCCATCATCTGTCATCTATCATCTAACTATTTGATCCAAGTTTTTCTAAGTCACATAAGAGTACTTTTCTAGTTAGCATCTATCTGCATATAGTCTATCAATCATCTATCTGTCATCTATCATTTATCTATCTGATCCGAGTTTTCCTAAGTCACATAGAGTGCTTTTAAAATTAGATCCCATGGGCTGGAATCAATACTCATCAGCGAACAGCACAAGTTGCTTTTGGAGATGACCCAGGTTTGGCTCTCAGTACCCACATCAGAAGACACACAACAATCTCTAACTTCAACTCCAGGTGATCTGATGCTTCTGGCCTCCAAGGCTCTCTCTCTCTCTCTCTCTCTGTGTGTGTGTGTGTGTGTGTGTGTGTGTATGTGTGTTCATATGAGTGCACATGAAGATACACACACACCTACACATATCTAAAAAATAAAACTTTAAAAAATAAGGTCATGTTGATAGAATAGAATAGATTTCCAACTTAAACCTCTGGACTCTTCAAATACTATCATTTTTTTTTGGAAGTTTCAAGAGAAAATAACAATTGTATTCATGAATAAAAATTCTAGTACCTGCCAGTGAATCCAAAAGCATTTTGAAGTAACTCTAGTTTCCATCCCTCTGACAAGTGTCCTACTGAGCACTGATGTCAACATCCTAAACAAACTACCTTCTTGTGTTCCAGTTTCCAGAGGCTCATAATGGTTGATGATGCAACAGCAATGAACCCTGACCAGCTCAGTTTCTTCTAGAACGTCTAGACAATCAAGTCAGAGAATACCCCCAAAAGAATGTGACCCAATTACTCTGTCCCCCAAATCAGTGCAAACTGATACTCCATTGTCTTCAGCATTCATAATAAAAGAGTATTTATATTCCACCAGTGGGAGCCACCTTTATGAAAATGTAGTTCTTACAGGCCAGTCTCACTTGCTGGCAATATGTTTGCCCATCCAAACCATAAATACTGCTTATGATCAGACTGGACTATTTAATGTTATTTCAGATACGATGGGTGGTCTTTACTTCAGTGCTAGAACAATTTTCCCAAAACAATTCAACAGATGGTTACTGTGCTATTTGGAGCTTTGCAGTTAACACCATGCTAACTACCAAGAACACAGTGACGAATACACTCTGTTCCCTGCCTTTAAGGAATCTGTTCCTTAAAAACGAAAAAGTAGTTGCAGAGACAGTAGATCAGTAGGTAAGAGCACTTGCCGCTCCTGCAGATAACCAGAGCTCACAGTAGACATGGAGACAGTTAGTTTGATTGGTGTCAAAGGCCTTTGGAATGGTGAGCTAGCTCATGTTAGGCAGGAGGTGACCTTACCTGTGGAATACCTTGCCTCCTACTTCGGGATCCTGCAAATGACCTAAGGATGGTTGATGATCCACAGGTAATCCGAAGACTTGTTCTTATTATGTGAAATAAAACCAAGAAAGTCAGCTACTATTTAGACAGGGAATTAGTGTTATTCAGTTGAGAGACACTATTCTTTTTTTCTGTTCTTTTTTATTGTTTTTTATTGAGCTATATATTTTTTCTCCTTTCCCCTCCCTTTTCTTCCCCTCTCCTTCTTCTTTTTCCCATGGTCCCAATGCTCCCAATTGACTCAGGAGATCTTGTCTTTTTCTACTTCCCATGTAGATTAGATCCATATATGTCTCTCTTAGGGTCTTCATTGTTGTATAGGTGAGAAATAGACTGACCCTGGGAGGTCACTGAAAGGTTATAGGAGATGTAGGGAGGTAAAGCTTATGGCTCATTCCAGAACACAGGAATGATGGGCTACTTTGCTAATGCTGTTAAGTTAAATCCACCTAATCAAAATCATAAGGAGCGCTTTACCTTTCTAGAGATGGTTTTGTCATCCTACAAATAAAATATGTGGCTCAAACCCTGGCAGCATGTGTGTCTACACACGGTGGAATATCTGAGAAAGAGAAATGCCAGAGAAGCTTGCAGTGCCCGATGCTTGGCATCGTGCAGTCAAAACATGTGGACTGTGTTTTAAAATAGTCTCCCAGATTTGTGACGACTTAGAACTAGCATAGCCCTTATCTATATTTTGAAGGGAGTTGGAAATCTGAGGTAGTTACTCAAGTTCTAGAAGAAAATTGAACTCTTATTGCCTTCCTAGCATGATTGCCCTCAAAAAAGTAATTTAATTCTAAGTTGGGGAGGTGGTGGGGAGCCTTTCTACAGATTTCTTCAACATTGCATTTAACTTGAAAAATAATAGCCACAGAAAGGCATCTGTCATACCTTGGACCTGTCCCATGAAAGATATTGTTGTCACTAAGTTGCGATCTATTCAGATGTTGGCAGATGCCAACTACTTCAGAAGGCCATATCATTCTGTGCTTCTTTACTCTGTTCCTTGATAGCAACTATTATTGATTCCATGCCAGTCAGTTTACCCAGTTTCTCTTCATTTTAAGATTAATGTTCAAGAACATTAAAAATGAATAAGGAAGAAAAACTAAAATCTAGTAGAGATTTTTTTAATCCTTGAACAAAATTTTTCAACAGATATTTTTATTTTTCACTGAAAATTATATGCTGTGTGATCCTCCAGTAGGTCATATTTAAAAGCACACGGTAGGTGATAAATATTCAGTGGTCTAGAGTCTAGTGGAAATAGTTCAGTAGAGTTTTTACCTTGTGAACTTTAGATAGATATCCAGATATTTTGATAGATAATTTTTTCATCTAGGCTAAGAAGAATTCTGTTTGTTCTTAAGATCTTCAGGGCATCAAGCTGGGGCTTTGGTTGCTACTTGTATGACATCATTGTCAGATTGCATACCAGGTGGGTCTTCAATAATTACACCTTTCTGCACTCATACTAAATATAGTATTCAATTAATTTTCAATTATTCCTGATTTTTCTTTGCTGTCTTTATATCTGGTACACTCATGAAAGTAGTGCTGAGTGAGTGCAGATTGTTGTCCTTCTCTGCATCCTACAGTTAAGTGAAAGATAAAATGGTGCTCCTGAAACTGTTCTGATTCAGAAGCCTGAGCTGCACAGACCACTTGGCATGGTGCCAACAGCCCCTCAACAATTGATAAGTTAAAATGAAAATATCTCTCTCGAGTTTCCTGCCAAAACCATCCTGAACCCTCATCTGCTTCAGCGGGCGTCAGTGGAAGAGAGCATTCTGCTAAGTGTTTTAATGCCAGGGTCAACAGAGTTGAACAGCTTTGGCCAATGGTCCATGGATTTTGACTGAAGTGGAGGTTGGTAACCAAATTCAGATAATCTGATGATTTAAATTGAAATCAATTTAAGTGATGATTTGGAGGAAGAAGGTTTGTGATGTGGAAGGATTTAATAATGGCATAGTTTGAGATTCTGTTCTTAGGATTCTAATGTGCCATGTCTTTACTCCAACCTAAGGATTCACCCTCATCTTTGGTGGCTTAGGATAACTGCTAAGAGCTTGTAGAAGGAGTTTTAACTCTCTAGCACGGTTTGCTCATCACCTGTCTTGAGGGGACAGTGAACAATTCACCTAATCTGGTTAGGAAAATCTGTCCCAGCAGATTACATTCTACTAGGAAAAAAATAAAACCAATGTGCATTTTCAGCCAAAATATTATGGCAATATGAGAGTTGTATGTCCAGGCAGGATCTCAAGTACACATGTGACTGTGGCCTTTACTGTTGGTCACCCATGGAAGTCAGCTAACACTGATTATAATGCAGTTTTTAATTTGCCATTTTCTCAAAGTTTCTAGAAATTTATTAAGTATTTATTGAAGACTATGGGAGACAGAATGACCACCCAGAGATATCAGAACCCTGAGACTGTCATCTTACATAGCAAAGAAACTTCGGAATGTAGTTATCTTGAGCATCTTAAAATGGGAATGTTATTCTGTGCTGGTTATTAGGCTGTTTACAATGAAAGGAGAGCAGCAAGAACATCCCCTCAGATGAGAAAAAGTGATGACAGGAACCATCAGAGGGTTGTGAGGGGAGCAAACTGGACCAACCATGGCTGGCTTGATAAGGTATTAGAGTGGCCACTAGAAGCTGCGCAGCTAACCCAGAAACTGATTCTCCCCCGGCGCCTCCAGAAAAGGATGCAGCTCTCTCCATCCCCTCTATTCTAGCCGTTCTAACCTCCAGCACAGTAATTGTTGTAAGCGTCTACTGCAGTGATTCCTTACAGTACAGATGGAACACGAATACCAACCTCTGCTGTTCTAGGAGCTGACCTAGGCATGGGGACCAACCCAAGAAAAGCAACCCAGCTTTTGCTCCTGTCAAGAACATGAGTATTCCAAGTCCTTTACATTTTGCCTATGAAGAAGTTAACTTGAGAAAATTAGCATGATTTCCCCATGGAAAATCTGTCCTCATAAACCTCCCTGTAACTATGGGGCCTCGGAGATCACATCCTGCCACACAGTCTGTCACTCAAGGCCTGTGCTGCCCTCTTACTCCAGGCTTACTACCAATCTAGTCATTTTTGCTTTTGGGAAATTAGAGCCATCTATAGAACACAAATCTGAGGGGACTGGAACATCTTCAGCTGCAGCTGTAAGAGAAGTGGCTTTCTCTAAGGCAGGGCGTCTAATTGAAGAACTCTATCCCAGGGGATGTGAATCAGAGAAACAAAGTAGCACTGCTGGAGTCAGAGAGAGCTCCAGACCTCGAGTTTCTGAGCCCTTCCAGTCACTGCTCCTCTCCCCGCAGACACTAGGTGCCGCGGTTCCAGCTGTCGCCACAGAATCTGATGTGGAAGTGTGCCTTTTCTGACCTACTTCACTGCACAGTGTGGATTACAAAGGGAAATTAACATGTGAAGACACCGTGTGGAATCTAAAGGGTTATTACTTGGCTGGAAATGTTGGTGTCATTTTCAAATGCGGGGTCTGATTTAATAGAAGCAGCCAGCAACCATGGGTGTCATCAAATGAGGCTCAGAGCAGATATAATAACTTTCAGTTGAGAGGGTATAAGGAGAGCCATACAAAATATTTTCAAGTTTTGGAGTGGTTTGACCAATAAGGCAAAATGGATTCAGAGGGAACTGAGAAATCAAGCTTAAGGATCTTGTTTTTCAGGGCTATTATAGACAATTCATTATAATTTATCACACTGATACTCTTAGATTGGACGGAGCCCAAACACAACTGAGTTCAATGCATATTAAATTACTTCTTACTTAAAAGAAGGGTGGTCACCAGGGCAAGATGGAGTTCATTAGCAAGCTGAGAAGGTTTTCTTAGCTCTTCACTATCTGGTTTCACACTGTTCCAAATTCCCCAGCATTAATGGGCATCTTTGTTTCTTCAGTTCTTGGAGAAATCACACTGGACCCTTCATGGTCTTACCAGTTTCCAGTTCTAAATTTAGTGATAAAATGTTCCTCCTCACAAACCTATGAACAAAACACGGATTACTGCACACTCAGTTCTTATTCTTTACATAAAATCAGTTGGCCTTCTCTTTTAGGAAAAGGAAGGAATTGTCCTGATGTCTATTTTATTTCGATCTACATGAAGCAAAATAGTTCATTCCAGAATGGTAATCAATTGGCAGACACACGGGTGTGCTGTGGCCGCATTCCCAGTGGCCTGCACAGCCGCCTGTGCCATTGGAGGAAGTATATGGTCAGCTCATTGGAGGAAGTATATGGTCAGCTCATTGGAGAAAGTATATGGTCAGCTCATTGGAGGGAGTATATGGTCAGCTCATTGGAGGGAGTATATGATCAGGCCGTGACTGAGCTCTACCTGCTCTTTAGTAGAGCTTCAAGCTCTTTCTGGAACTGGGAACTTCACAGTCTGTCTAAATGCCCTTTAATTCGTGGGTCCTAAGAAAGTGTCCCCCAAGGAGATGTCAATTTAATTAGTTGATTCTAAATGTATTTTTTAATTGTATCTATTCTTTTAATTTTTAAGATGGCATAGAAAGTGATGGGTTTCTTTATGGCATTTTCATATATAAATATCATTGTGCTTTGTTTTTATTAATTCTTTTCCCTCACTGTTCCACTCCAGTCCCCTTCTTCTTTCATTGGTCATCCTCTTCCTCCCCCAAAAGGCCTCACAAGAATTCTATTATCCCCCCCCCCAACTGCGATCTCTTCTTCTCCTCTCATGGTCCATTTAAAGAAATGCCCGCTCACTATACCTTTGCTCCTGGCTGTTTACTACTGGGTCTTTTCTTTTTAAAGCTAGCTCATGCTGAACTCAAGGCAATTGGATTCCTGTTTATCTTCTAGTCTTCTTTAGTGTACATAAATGTTGTGTTAAGTGGGGGTTACCTGAGCTGAGAAAGGAGTCCTCAAGAAGAAATTATGGCTCCTCTCACAGTCTTTGGATCTTATATGAAACATTAAAGATCAAAGTCAGTCATATGATTCATCTCCATTCAGAAAAAAATTTAACTATTTTCAAGGGTGGATTCACTCAAATGTCCCTATCTCAGTGCCTCTCACTTTGTTAGATGCAGGACTCTCCTTCCCATTTGCTTCTTCAGGGTCTACATTAGTCAACAGTTTCAAGGTCAGGGAATACCTGTTCTCAATGGACAATTCCGATTTCTTACAAAGTTTAAATTTATTCCAAGAACTGCCATAGCTAGCAAAGCCACCACAGTAAGCCAGGCCAACCATGTGAAGAGTCCACATGCAGCTGGATACTTTATGATTCTTCTTTTGCTTTTTTCCTTGTTGGGTCCCTATAATTTCTGACCTAAGTGGCTTGGCAATGATGATCTAATGTGGAATAGCCTGTGACTCCTTGGGTGAATCCTCTGAGTGAGAATTTAATTTACTAATGACTGGTTGTTGGGTGGCATATGGAGGTGATATTTTCTTCCTCTTTTTCATATACTTAGCCTGTTTATGATGGTTCTTGAAAACAGGAGAAAGGGCAAGTGGGGGGAGAAGAGAGGGAAGAAGAAGGGGGAAGAAAAAGGAATGGGGGATAGAAAAAAAGGGAAGGGAAAAGAGAAGGAAAACTGATAACTGAATTCATTCTTCTTTGGGATTCTGTACCTAAAGTGCAGGAAAGGAGCAATGAGCTAAGCTGAGTCTTTTTATATGGGCCTGCTCTAGCAAGGCTGGGGAGAGGGACAACGCCATATTTATGAATGCTGTGTTTGCCCCTTTGCAAGGACTGAGCACTTTTTCAATAAAAATCAATTTAATTTCTGGCTGCACTTCAAGGAAGATGGTTGGTTGGGCAAAGTGGAGTGGTCCCAGCCCTAGATTTAGAGAAACTGTGTGGCTAAACCCCTTAGCATAGCTTTCATGTGGCTGAGCAAGCCATTCTAGAAAACCCCAAGAGTTTCTGAAGACACAAAACTGGTGACATGCAAAATTCTTCCCTCCCTTTCTCTTCTTAATCCTTCATATCTAAACAAGCACTGAAGTTAGCATGCCTGCATGCTTCCTGTCAATCGGAGTTCTTCCTTTTTTGTGAATAGAGTATTCTGTCTTCTCTAGTTAATACTCAAAAAGGGATGAGTGTCAACACACCCAAATATATACATTATATTTTTAATTAAAAAGATTTAGACATTCACTTTGAGTTTAGTATTGAAATTTTTGGCTCTCTTTTCTTGTTTTGTTTTGGTGTAGAAGATCTCAAAAGATCTGTTTGACTCATTATATAGTCAAAATTAAAAAATAAATAAACCCAAATTAAGAGATAGCTACAAAGCACTTCTCAAAACAGTTGGGAGTATCAGAAGCAATGGAAATCTCAAGAGCTTTCACAACTTGGAAAGACCTAAGGAGACAGAGGGTCAAGAGGACTGTGGACTCCTGGTAGGGTCCTGGAACACATAAGGGACTGGATGTAAAAGCCAGGATCATCTGGAGGAAGTGTGGGCTTTAGTCAGTAGGAATATAAATATGGGCTCCATGGCTGTGGCAAATGCCCTGCTAGTATAGTGACAACAGGGGGTCACAACAGGACATTGGCACGGTGTTTATGGAAACTGACCACCCAACTTTCCTAAATAAATTAAACCTGTTGCTCTGAATACTGACTGTGAGGGTTGAATAGCAGGGATGAAAACGGCTTTTTCTTCTGCAGACTGACTTTGTAATAGAAACAGATTTGACCTTACAACCAGAAACTGGAAATCTTACAACCGGTCTGCCCTGTGACATAAGGCAGCTCAGGGACAGGATGACACCTCACATGAGCTAAATTCTGATGCTTCATGTGGTGGATGGCAGAGGCTGTTACTTCTAAGAATGACTACATTGTCGCCAGCTTGCTGCTGGCTCTGCTGCCAGCTAGACTTTAGCAAGAACGTCGAGACTCTGTGTGTGTGTGTGTGTGTGTGTGTGTGTGTGTGTGTGTGTGTGTGTGCGTGTGTGCGCGTGCGTATGTGCGTGTGTGCGTGCGTGGGTGTGCGCGTGTGTGCGCTCGTGTGTGCGTGCGTGGGTGTGCATGGGTGTGGGTGTGGGTGGGTGTGTGTGTATGCATTTTAACCTTGAATTTTTGATGTGTGTCTCAACAAGACTCTCTGGGTACATGCCCCTCAAATCTTTTGTTCATACTTAGTGAATAAACTTTTAAACTTTTTAAAGCATAAGCCATCATTTTTTTTCAACTTCCAAAAAGTAGCCATTTTGCTTAAGATGATTCTGTCTCCCAATTAGCCTATTGCAAAGTTAAAAGATATATGAACTTTACTTCATGTTTCTTGAGTTCAGAAGAGTGTTTCCCCAGCTCCTGTGTGGAAAGTTCAAAATGAGAATACTCCTTTGTTAGTTAAAATCCACAGGGAAACTGTTGTTTTGTTTTGTTCCATAATAATCAATAATTTGTCTAGTTTGAGGGGATAGACATACTCGCAAAGACTTTTTGGGATTTTAATGGTGTTTTTGATTAAGTTGCACAGTGACAAGACAAAAACAAAAAAATGCTCTCCCAAAGCAGTGGCAATAAACACAGAGCTTGTCAGGAGTGGCCCTATCGGTGTCCCAGCGGTGACAAACTATTCAGTAGACTCTCATGAAAAGATTAATTGGCCTCAATCAGCTCTCAGCAGGAATACCTACCTCATGGTAAATATCACCACAATTGGTACTAATTACCTCGGTTGTTACCTGTCATAGCTCATAGGCTGGGAGCTGAGTGAGGCAGGCAGCAATCTTGATAGGATCAGCAGAAACCGAGCTGTAAAGGGGTCTAGGGATCACTGCCAAGGTCACTGTAGCAGGCAGGGGGCCCACCAGCCCTCTCTGCCACATGCCGAGGCACAAGATTCAGTGTGATCCCAGTTCCATGGAAGTGAGGACATCAGAAGTGTGTCAGGGGAAAAGAGATGGTGTGCCCCAGAATAAAGGGTCCTGGCATTCAGTTCAGACAGTCATTCTTATGTTCTAGCTTTGAAGCTCCCAGGCTCAGGTTCTAGTTTGGACTTTGTCACTTTCTATTTGTTTGATTGTAGGCTATACTTCCTTGAGCCTAAGTTTTCTTATCTGTAAATACAAAGATGAAATAACCACCTAACAGACCAATACAGTTATGTCTGAGATCTATTTAAACTTAACTTCTTAAAGCCTCAGGCTGCCCCCAAAACCACACAATTATGTCACATATAATGATGGCAATTTTCATGAGCTTGCTTAACAATGTACAAGAAAACTTAGTATGTCCCGGTCTTCACGGAGAGCCATGACAAAAGAAGTTAGGCATGTCGATATCATAGTCATTTATCAAGGTCTAAGAATCTAATCATTACAGACAAGAAGTGAAGCGAAGAGGAACATAAAAGTTAACAATGCTGAAGGAAATGAAGTGGTGGTGCTGTCTCAGTGGAATGTATAATAAATTTCTCAGATCGCCCAATTTTTAAAATGCTGTGTGTTCCCATAAGAAAATACTGTAGGCACTGGCCTACATTTTACAAAAGAACAGTCACCTCTACAAGAAGTGGGTTACACTTTACTGAAGTATGTGCTTCAGAACTGTGTCTCTCAAATGTCTCTCTGGTAGAAACACTGGGTTTTTACCCAGTACATGGATCACCAGGTCTCTCCCGCTAGTTTGGTAGATCCAAGCCTGGACAGACATCTGTATGTATTTGTCTGTTTGCTTACTTATTTGTTTTAACTAACAAAAAATTGTTTGTGGTCTAGAACACGATGTGCTGACACATGCGTGCAATACGTAGTGACAGAATCAAGCTATCTAACATGCATTCCTTCACGTACTCACTTTTTGTGTGTGTATATAGTAAGAACACTTATATTCTCTAGCAATTCTCAAATATGCAATATGTTACTAACGATAGCCTGATGATATACAAATGTTTCTCTTATTTCTTCTATCTCACTGAAATTGTGTGTCCTTTGACCAACATCTCCACAACTTTTTCTCACAGCTACTAGTCAGTGATATATTGGAGTTCTCCAATATATCTAATTGAATATCTAATATTCAAATGTATGTGAATATATTGATTAAAAGTAGCACTCTTCACTTTTGACTACACAACAGACTTCTTTAAAATATTGATGCTAAGCTTCTGTAAAGCAAAGGACGTGGTCAACAAGACAAAACTACAGCCTACAGAATGCGAAAAGATCTTCACTAACCCCACATCAGACAGAGGTCTGATCTCCAAAATATACAAAGAACTCAAGAAATTGGTCATCAAAAGAACAAATAATCCAATTAAAAAAAATGGAGTACAAACCTAAACAGAGAACTCTCAACAGAAGAATCTAAAATGGCTGAAAGACACTTAAGAAAATGCTCAACATCCTTAGTCATCAGAGAAGTGCAAATCAAAACAACTCTGAGATTCCATCTTATACCTGTAAGAATGGCCAAGATCAAAAACACTGATGACAACTGATGCTGGAGAGGTTGTGGGGTAAAGGGAACACTTCCTCATTGCTGGTGGGAATGCAAGCTGGTACAACCCCTTTGGATGTCAATGTGGTGAATTCTCAGAAAATTAGGAAACAACCTTCACTCAAAACCCAGCATATACCACTTTTGGGTATATATCCAAAGGATGCTTAATTGTGCCACAAGGACATGTGTTCAACATTGTTTGTCATAGCCAGAACCTGGAAACAATCTAAATGCCCCTGAACCAATGAATGGATAAGGAAAATGTGATACATTTACACAATGGAGTACTATTACACAGCAGAAAAAATAATGACATCCTGAATTTTGCAGGAAAATGGATGGAGCTAGAAAACATCATATTGAGTGAGGTAACCCAGACCCAGAAAGATAATTATCACATGTACTCACTCATAGGTGGTTTTTAAACATAAAGCAAAGAAAGCCAGCCTACAAACCACAATCCCAGAGAACCTAGACAAAAATGAGACCCTAAGAGAGACATACATAGATCTAATCTACATGGGAAGTCAAAAAAGACAAGATCTCCTGAGTAGAAAAAGACGAGATCTCCCAAGGGGACCTTGGGAGAGGGTTGAAGGGGAGGAAAGAGGCAGGGAGGGGATCAGAAAAAAATGTAGAGCTCAATAAAATTTTTTAAAAGATTGATACTGAGTATAGGATGTGGCCTAAGCATAGGAAATTATTTTTTCAAGTTCTCTGATTGATGGTAAAATAAGTGCAAATTTGGAGTGACACTGACTTAGATAATAACTTGAATGGACCTGTACATGACAAATAATCAATAATCAAAAGTAAAATCACATCAAATTTCAGTAGAATATACTTCTGATGATTTAGATGTAAGTCACAAAACAATCCCACACCAGTTTGGAATTATGATTAATAAAAGGTTTATTTATTTAAGGGGAAAACTTACAGATCACTGTCCTAGGCAACAGCCCTCTGTGCGACCAGGAACAGAGTCTAGTAGCCAGAAGCAAGAGAGAGAGAGAGAGAGCAGGGCTACCACTGCTTTTTTAAAGCAAAAGAGACCATGCCCAAGTGGGCTGGTATCTTAAAAGCTATTGGCTGAAGGAGCAGAAGGAGCTCCTGCAGGATGATGTGAGATCTAGTTGTCAAGAATAAGAATTCAAAAAACTTAAGCTATAAAACAAATACTGATAAAATATTTAAGTCACCAAGACTAGACCAAGGATTGTGGTTAAGATTGGGAGAAGGATCCATTAGCCAAAATGAGGAGTACTTTGGATTTTTATTTTGTTTGCAGGTATTTCTTCAGATCAAGAGTCAAGTCATTCCTAACTATATGTGGGACATAGTGTTTATAAATGTCTCCGAAGTGTGTCAGTGAACTCTAATTGCCCAGGAACTTGGGGAGGGCAAAGAAAATGTCCTTTGTGTCTTCAGGGTGAGAACTACCATGCTCCTTTATCAACTGAAAATTACTAAGTTCGACAGACTGAGATCCACCTGTAATCTCAGTACTTGGGAGGCTGAGGCTGTAGGATAGCAAGTAAGAGGCAGCCTGTGTTACATAGCAAAACAATATCTCAAAAGTAAATATAATAAAGATTAATGTTTATATAGCTCTCAACAAATATTGTGGTGATTACTACTGAAAACAAACAAAAAATCAGATAAGGAATGAAAGCATGTGAAAATAGCAGAAACCATGTATTTCACTGTAGAATGGAAAGTGATAAAAACTATTTTAAAAATATGGTGGTTCTGGAAAAAAAGTACAAATAGAATTTCAATATAACCCTACTATTCTATTTATGAATATTATGAATTCCCTAAAGAATTGAAAGTGTATCCCAAAGAGATATATTCTCATGGCAACATTACTCACAAAACCTGAATGGAAAAAGCGACCCAAATTTGATAAGATAGCCAAATTAACAAACCAGATGTAATGAATAAGGACAATGGATCATTATTTGGCATTTAAAAGGAAGGAAATTTCATATATGCTACCATGTGGCAACCAGGGGATGTCATGCCTATAGAAATAAGACAAATACATCATAGCTGATTCCACTAATATACATTATGTAGAGCCAGAGAGTAGCAGGATGGTTCCCAGGGGGTAAAGGAAGAGGAGGAAAGAACAGTCAGTATTGAGTGGGAACACAGCTTTAACTGTCACAAGGGAAAGCTCCTACAGGCAGAACAGGACTGTGAGTGTATTCAGTGATACAGGACTGTGTGCGGCCAAATTGTTAGGGCAATAAGTCTTATATCAGAAAAGCTTTACCTTTTTTTACTTTTATTTTTTTTAAGGTTCATTTATTTTTATGTTCATTAGTGTTTTACCTGCATGTATGTCTGTGTAAAGGTGCCATATCACCTGGAACTGGAGTTACAAACAGTTGTGAGTGCCATTTGGGTGCTCGGAACCGAACCCAGGTCTTCTGGAAGATCAGCCTGTGCTCTTAACCACTGAACCATCGATCTAGCCCCTGTCATTTTTTTAAGTAAATAATTTTAAAGATGTGTCAAAAATAAGGGCTGAATATTGCTCAGTTGGTAAAATGCCTGCTGAACATGCTTGAAGACATGAGTTAAATCCCCAGCACCTATACAAACCCCTGACACAATGGTGTGTGTTTGCAACCCCAGCACCCTGCAGGGGGAGACTGGAGAGGCTATCCAGGCCCATTAATCAGTGAGCTCCAGGTCCAAGGAGATTATGTCTCAAAACAATAAGCAGGAGAAATGATAGCTAACCTCTGGCTTCTGTATACTGTGTACCCACACACATGTATGCTCTAGATATGGGACCTAGAAATCTGCTAATCCTCCTTTCCATATCAGAGCCTTTTGGGACATGGAAACTGTAGGTGATTCTCAGAAAAAAGTTGAGGGCAATGAATAATTACCTGAACAAACAGCAATCACAGCAATCGAGTTGTTTGTTCCCGGAATAAGAAGGCAGGTAAGTCTACAAATTTCGAAACATGTCTGCACTCCTTAAAAATGATTCATATTTCACATACCATACATCACAATTGGTTTGGGGGTCAACTCACAACAAATTACTAGGGAGCCTCACCTGAAGAGCTATCCCCACCATCTTGACAGAGGAGGGAAGATCCATTCCGCCTGTAGGTAGCAGCTCCTGGTAGCAGCCCAGATGAAAACAGTGGAGCAGAAGGAAGATCATCTTGCCTTCTGC
This sequence comes from Ondatra zibethicus, assembly GCA_004026605.1. Classification (NCBI taxonomy): domain Eukaryota; kingdom Metazoa; phylum Chordata; class Mammalia; order Rodentia; family Cricetidae; genus Ondatra; species Ondatra zibethicus. Next base: position 16,051 of record PVIU01001722.1, read on the forward strand.
TTCTCAGCCTTGCCTCTTGCCAGGAGTTGATTTGCCCTATTGATGCTGTTGCTGCTGCTGCTGGTGGTAATGATAATGATGACGATGATGATGATGATACAGTGATGATGATGATGCCTTCACTGACAGCAGAACCAGTTTCCAGTCTTCCATCATAGACTACAGCACCACTGCTGTCTAGCAAACCTCCAGGCTTATGGGGCCGGATTGGGACCACTGGGGCACCCTAGTTTGTGCACTGGGTAACTGTTGGTTGACACACACACCCTCCAGGTGAGAGACAGTTGCAGTGAGAGTGCTCGGATTTCAGAGGCATACAACTTTAAGGACTGAGTTAACTACCAGGTTCTCAGCCTCTTAGACATGATTTTAGCTGTTGTTACCATTTTAAAAGTGACTTAATAAATCCACACACACACGCATATATACATACATATGTATATATATGCACATATACACACATATACATTTATCCCATTAGTTCTGCTCTACTAATAAACCCTGGCTAGTGTACCATACATCCACATTTATCGTCTCCAGCTCCATGCCTTCTTAACAAACTTCCAAAGATGTGTGGCTATCACTTATCCTTGTGTGACTTGTTTGGCTTGGTTCTTACATCAGTAACTCTCTCTGTCCTCATCCATATTATAGCTCGCACAGTGCTTCATGCCCTTTTATTGCTGACCAACATTCACAAGGACTTGTCACATATTACATGCCCCCTCCTCAGTGGATGGGCATTTCAGTTGTTTCTGCTTTTAGAATGTTGTGGCCAAGCTGTTACGAACATTAGTGAGTAGGCTTTCATGTAAACCTCTGTATTCAGTGGTCTCGAATATTGACGTGGGAGTAGAATTGCTGGGTCACATGTTCAGTCTTCTGAGGAGCTACTAGAACAGTTTGCAAAGCAGCTGTACCACTGCATCCCCAAGAGCAGCTTAGTGAACATTCCATTTTCTCCACTAGTCGATGCCTGCAGATGCCTCCTGCCCTTTGTATTGTCAGTGCATAGCCCCTACTGTGTACACGCTAGGGTCTCACTAGTGAAAGGCTTGCCAGTTTCAACGAATTCTAAAGCAGCTTGTTGGGATGGTTGGTTTCCGAGTTTGGAAGAAATCACATTTTAGAATCAGCTGCTTTAATCTTGTAGTGCAGGCTATAATGAGAAGTAACTGGCTAGCTAACTCAGTCCCTGCCGAAGAGGTCCCAGGACCCGTCCATCGACAGCTTTGTGTGCATGGCCGCTGCTCTAGGGCAAATGGAGTGCACGTGCCAGCGCAACTGTCAGAAAGTGAGGGCGGACATGACTGGGAGAAGACGACCTTCTCCCTCCTTCTCCACGGCAGTGTCAACTCCTGTCTCCTGGGGGCTTCATCACCGTCACACCTTCCACACAGAGCCTTTGGTAGCAATCTTCTCCAGTTACATGTGTTTCCATTAACAAAAGAAATGTCTCTGTGTGTTTTTTTGTGTCCTTGCAGAAATACATAGTAGTTCAGTGGGAAGCAGATGGATGTGATCTGTCTGCCTCAGGCCTTCTGACAGTTAAGCATTTCCTTTAAGGCAAATAAAATGTCAGCCACCATTAGACAGCATCTGGCAACAATATGGCCACTCCATCCCTGGGGATCGACCTCTCCCCCAGAAGAGATGGTACTTGAAATAGGAGAGGCTTTTGAACGCAGGACCCCCTATCCCTCCCACCCAGGCATAGTGGCTAAGGAGTGGGCAGAGTGCCACCCACAGAAAGACACAGTGAACCTGGGGGCAAGCTTCCCAGACAGCAGTGACCAAGGGCTGTTCACCCTCGGCATATGGGTCTGTGGTTAAGGGGGGTCTGGTCCCTGAGCTGGCCTAGATTAACTCTACACAATGTGAAACAGCCTCCACAACCACTTGAAGGGCTTTGGGCTGACTGCGCTGCAGGCAGGGGCGTGCCGTGAGTGAAGGGACACACCCAAAGTGCAGGCTCCCCCCTTTGGGATTCCCCCAAGAATGGGGCAAAACAAACTGAGTTCTCTTGAAAGAGAGGGCATGGGTGTGTAGCCATGTCTAATAGGACATCCATTTGGGGACATGTGACAATATTGGTAATGAGGAGGCTGATTTGGAGAGATGGCTATAACTAAGCAATCTGCTCAAGGTTGAAAAGTAAGACATAGCTTCAACAGTCTCAGGGCAAGCGTATCTGTGGAAGATACCAACACTTGCCAGTGGAGGTGGCTTGCGCCTCACACACAGTGTTGGGATGTCCCCTGACCTGATCTGGGGGAACTGTGCTCTGTGTCCTGTGAGGCAGCGTCCCCCTGTAGCACTGCCTCTGTGTGCAATAGACTCAGGGTCACCAGTTTTACATCAACCTTTTTACATATAGGCCTATCATATTTCTAGGCCTCTGACTTGACCAACAACGTGGCCACATCAATGAAATCATGAGCTTTGTGAAAACAGAGTTCAACTGGAGTGTCAGAAACATTTACTTTGATGAAACAGTTAACATTGTCCAAAAATTCTCACCAACTCCATGAATCTCTCTCTCACAGGAACTACATTGTTAGACTTGGTTAAAGCTAACCGTAGTTTTTCAAAATAAAGTACCTAACACTTTAAAGTACAACATACAGTAACTAAAATTTTTAAATGTAAGAATTTCTTTACACACATGTGTTTGATTTCTTTGTTCGTGATCAGCTCTAACTATGTAGCCCAGGTTGGCCCTAAACTCCTAACTCTCGTGCCTCTGTTTCCTAAGGACTGGGATTACAAGCATGTAATATTGGGTCGGGTCACTGTATCTTGATAGAGCCCAGAAAAATAAAGAAAAAAGAAAACATCCTGATTCCAATTAATTTTTTTACCTAAGTTTCCTTAATCTTAGGTTAGTAATGCCTTATTGAAATGTTAAATAACTGAGCTAACACACAACTCTAATGCCTAGGAAAGTGGCAAATTTTAAACTAACATTAATATTAATAAAATACTTTCCAAGATAATTGTCTTTGGAAAATATGCTGCTAAAAATGAGGACAGCAAAAAAAAAAATACTAATAACCCGTCTTCTTTTTTTAGACATGTCAACCACTTTTCCTGAGATGCATTTTTCTCCTCTTTACCAGACAGCTGTAAGTGGGTGGATGATAGCACCGTCTGAGCTTTTCCACTGGCAGTTAGTAAATTCCATGATAGTCCAGGCAGCAACAGCAGTGACGTCAGTAGCTGTACGAGCAGCAGGGCTATTCAGACTGTTCCCAGACCCCCTCTGAGCGTGCTTGATGCAAAATTCCCCAAATCTGAAGAACTCTGACTGCCAGAGTCATCAGTGGGTCTCAAGGTGTCTATGTTTTGGGTGAAAAGTTTTAAAAATTTAAAACTTTTTTTGCCTCTGACACTGCTTAAGAAATGACCATTCTAACTAAACATGCAGGCTGTTAAGACCACACTGCCTCAGTGTTTCCATATGAATGGTAGTATCATACCAAGTGTGGCAAACCCTGGAGTTGTCTGCTAAACTTTGTATGCATAAACCTATAGCTCATGTGGATAGAGGTGGAAGAAAGAGTGATTGGAGGATGTGCAGTTATGTGACACGGCACATCCAGCTAATGCGCCATAGTAGATGCAGTGTGCGGAAGAAAAGTGAAACTGATAAGCCTAACTATACTTCATTTTCTAAATGCCAGATAAAATGAGAATATGGGCTTTTATTCATTTTTTATTTTTTTTTTGAGCTATATATTTTTCTCTGCTCTCCCCCCTTCCTTTTCCCTGCCCTTCAACCCTCTCCCATGGTCCCCATGCTCCCAATTTACTCAGGAGATCTTGTCTTTTTCTACTTCCCATATAGATTAGATCCATGTATGTCTCTCTTAGAGTCCTCATTGTTGTCTGGGTTCTCTGGGATTGTGATTGGTAGGCTGGTTTTCTTTGCTTTATGTTTAAAACCACTTATGAATGAATACATATCATAATTGTCTTTCTGGGTCTGGGTTACCTCACTCAATATGATGTTTTCTAGCTCCATGCATTTTCCTGCAAATTTCAAGCTGTCATTATGTTTTCTGCTGTGTAGTACTCCATTGTGTAAATGTATCACATTTTCCTTATCCATTTTTCAGTCAAGGGACATTTAGATTGTTTCCAGGTTCTGGCTATGACAAACAAAGCTACTATGAACATAGTTGAGCACATGTCCTTGTGGTACGGTTGAGCATCCTTTGGGTATATACCCAAAAATGCTATTGCTGGGTCTTGAGGAAGGTTGTTTCCTAATTTTCTGAGAAATCGCCACACTCACATCCAGAGGGGCTGTACCAGTTTGCATTCCCACCAGCAATGCAGGAGTGTTCCCTTTTCCCCCACAACCTCTCCAGCATAAGTTGTCATCAGTGTTTTTGATCTTGGCCATTCTTACAGGTGTAAGATGATATCTCAGAGTTGTTTTGATTTGCATTCTCTGATGGCTAATGATGTTGTGCATTTCCTTAAGTGTCTTTCAGCCATTTTGAATTCCTCTGTTTAGGTCTCTTTTATTCCTTTTAATAATGTCATAAAAAGTGTTTTCCAGAAAAACCAAGTTAGTTGTGGTGATTGTAACCACACTGCAGCATGGGGTTACTCTTCTGCATTCATTTGACGGTTTACTAAATTAAATAAGGCCAGGCAAGGCCTTATGATGCTGGGAAAGTTCTGAAATGATTTAGCAGATCTCAGTGCTAAATGTCTGATGAATAAATGAATGAATGAATGAGTGAGTGAATGAATGAATGAAGATGGAGCCAGTGAATGAATGGTCAAGTGGGTAGCTCCAGCCCATGGAGTGGATTATAATGTATTGTTAGCTCTGTCTGTGAGTTTCAGAAATACCTCTTACTGTTTGTTCTCCTCCAGTTCATTCCAGCAACAAACCATGTGAGACTTGCAGAAGAATTTGCTGGAACTTAACTGAAACAGGGAAGTAATCAAGTGGTTGAATTCCAGGTTTTTCCAACTGAATGACATTCCTTTATCCATATTGATTTGGACTTTGGTAAATTCAATTGGCGATACCACCTGGATGATTTTAAGACTCGCTGAAGCTTTTTTGTTTTTTTCAAGTTTCCAACATAGCTCGAGGAACATAAGAATTTCATCAATTGAAAACTAAGAGTCGTTTCTGTGGGATGTGTAAAACAAGAAGCTGACTGGCATTATGTTCTTTTTCTCTAATTCAGCGTCATTATTGAGAGTTATTCTTAGACTTTATGAAAACCAGATTGGGGCATGGGCATGTTCTCTGTCGAATTGTGTTCAAGGAATTGAAACTGAAAATCATTCAAACTGGGAAAACTTGACATTGAAAAACAGTCTACATTCTTTCTGTTCCCTCAGAGGGCCCAAGACACTTTCTGGCTAGGGAGTCTTGTGAGGAGCACAGACCCATCTTAATTTCTTGTTCTTATTAAGAAATGGGTAGTTTGTGCACGATGTGGTGATACACACCTTGAATCCCAGCTCTTGTGAGGCAAAGACACACAGATCTCTGTGAGTTTGAGGCCAGTCTCATCTTCACAGTGAGTTCCAGGACAACCAAGGCAGCATAGTGAGAAAGGCCTTGTCTCAAAACACCGAGAAAGAGAGGCAGGAAGGGAAGGAGGGAGAGAGAAGAACGAAAGGAAGGAAAGAAAGAAGTTGGTAAGAAGAAAAAAGGTAAGGAAAGAAGGAGGAGAAGGCAGGGTAGGGGTAGAGGGAGAGAGGGAGGGAGGGAGTTAGGAAGGAGAGAAAAAGGAGGAAGAAGTTTAGCTTTCCAGTCACCAGCAAGTCACAGTTTTCATTGATCACTCTTCTGTTTATCAGTTAGAGTGTTTTGATGCTTGTTTGCTCAAAATCTCTGTTTCTCTCGTGGTCCCTTCCAGCCCAATCAGGTAGCAGACTGTTCTTCAACAACCTTCAATCCACTCTTGTTACCTCACCGCTCCAAAATGTGTTTCTTTTCTTTTGTACTTACTCAGTTTTCCACAAAGACTTCAAGGTCTAATGCATCCCCTTCCATGAAGACTTTATAAGTCCCCTGCTTTTTCCATACTACCTTCCTCTAACTACAACTAATCTTCCCTGGACCTTCAGCTGCTACACACACACACACACACACACACACACACACATACACACACACACACACATCTCTAAGGTTTAATGGGATCCAGTATCACAATCATGGCCACTCCTTTAGTGTAGAAGCTGTATCCTGCATGAGGATGGTGCACTCAAGACACAACAGATAAGCAAATTCTACTCTCTTCTTTATTTGCCAAGGCATGTGACTACCCTCACGGTGGTAGCTATGCCAGGAAGCACCTTTCTCTATTTCACATGAAGGCACTGCCTCCACTAGCAGTAGCTCTGCTCATCTGAACCTGAGTTTCTTCCATTCCCATTTAGTAGAGCTCACATCAGCTAGGGCCATTGGCTGTGCCTTTATTTACAACATTCTCGGTACGTTGCCTTCCTTATACATAGTAAGTTCTCAGCAACTTTTCACCGCATTTAACTGAAGGAGCAATGTGTGTTTATTGGAAATACTCATTCAGCTTGTAAACGCGATATGGGAAGTGCTTCAGGGATAAAAAGTAATGTCTCAGATGTGGGAGTTGTCTGCCTTCAAGTGCCTCAGCTACGTTGTTTCACATGAACTCAGGGCCAAGTAGTCTTTTGTGGAATTTCAGAAGCCACACTGTGATGTTATGACAGAGCATGGTAAATTTGGATTGAAGTCCCTTTCTGACTGCTTGTTAAAACAGGCAAAGGATAACATTAAGAGTTGTCTGAAGTGGGCAGGAGACGGTCATGGAGAATGCCCATGGGAGGTGAGGGAACTTTGGGAGGAGCAGGTTGGATCCTTCTGAGGTCAGGCTACTTCCTAGAAGGCTACATTATGCCAAAAAAGAAAAATGAAAAGAAAAAAAAAACGTGTTAAAATTCTTGAAGCTAGAATTACTTTGCCTCTGTGCTGCGTTCAGCAGAAAGAACTGCTTGGTTAGGGCCTCAGTGGGAATTAATATTATTTCTGTCACAATTTTATTCAAGAGATGGGAAATGTCCACAATGCAAACTTCATAGACCACAAAACAATGATGTATTTAAGATAGGTTTTATGCCTTTTTGACAACATAGCCAAGACTTCAAATTTCAGATTTCAAGGGGGAAAGCCATTGGCTGACCTCTCAGAAGTCCTGTGTCAGTGTGTAAAATGTCCTACTGTGTATTTCACAAGTCAAATTGACATTGCTTTCTGCCCTCTAGGAGGGACTGAACTTGTCTGGTGACAAGAAGAGCAAAGGCAGGCCAGTGGCCACTCACCGTGTCTCCTTCCTTCCACACAGTCCTCAGTGATGTCGGTCTGCTTTGCCCGTTTCCATCCGAATTTGGTGGTTGGTGGCACCTATTCAGGCCAGATTGTCCTCTGGGACAATCGCAGTCATCGAAGAACTCCTGTCCAGCGGACCCCCTTGTCAGCTGCTGCACATACAGTAAGTCAAACTTCTACCATACTCCTGTGACCTACCCAAATCCCAAAGAGGAAGCAGCTCATTAGGACAACAGTGGCTGAATTAGACATGACTTAGAGGAACTGAGTCCTAACTGACTACAATGTAACTTAGTGAATAGTAGATAAAGTCAGATTAACATAACACCAAAGAAGCTATGGTAGGAGAATTCCAACTCTGAGGCCAGTCTGCACTACAGAGAAAGAATCTGTCTCAAAAAAATTTAAAAAAGAAGCATTGCTTTATTCTTAAGGGACATAGGTAGATGGACCTCTATGAGATCTATACCAGCCTGGTCTACATATTTAGCTTCAGGCCAGCCAGGGCCACAGTAGGAAAAAGAACTAACTTTCAAGAAATATATTAATAATCTTAATAATCTTCAAGTTCTAGAAATTAGGAAGATCTCCTTTGATGTTCCAAAAGCCATCAGTGAAGATGGTTTCCTGTAATTATCTACCTAAAGAACCTCTTCACGTTGGTATTTTGAGATGCAAACATATATTTTCAAATAGACTACAGAGAGTAAGTACCATGCCTAGTGATGGTGTATGGGACATTTGCCAACACGTCGTTTCCATTTGCAATTTGAAAGAGTACTATGGCTTTAAATTCTGGAATGTGTAGTGTCTCAACATGAAGTCTACAGTGACAGTATAATCCCCAGGGTTAAAAGTCAACATCTCAAAACCATTACCCATAATTTAGTAGAAGAGGTTCAGTATAGTGTTCACAAGACAACTGCTCTGTCATTTCCTTTAAGAGAATGACAGGTGTGAAGAGCAATTGTTAGGAGGGACAAGAAGACAGGCATGTCTCCATCAATCGCCACTACCTTGATATTCAGGGTAGCTGATGTTCCTTCTCTGAAATGCCAAAATTATGCCCAAGGATACAGCCCCAGCATTGTTTCCAATTTCCTTAATGCTGTTGCTGCATTCTGTCATCTTCTGGCCGCAAGATCATTCCAGCTTAGAAAATGGGTGGCTAGTCACTTAGCTGAGACAAGGAGGAGGGGAATTCTCCAGCTCTTGTTAAGTTTGACAATGGGAAATGGCAAATGCCAAGTCAGTCCTAATTTTGATTGATTGGGGCCAAAGACACATGCAGGTAAAATTGGTTCTTGGGAATCTTGGGAAATTGATCTCGCCTACCCTATTTCTCCAAACTAATAACAGAAAATTGTGGCCCAAGAGAAGACTAGTACAGTGCAGGTGTCCCCTCAAGTAGCACAAAACCATTCCTTGGCTCTCTGTGGATATCTGGTGCATTTGTGAACAAGCTTCCAATTTTTCAGAAATTATAAATCCAACTGTTCCAAGATTTAGCGAAAATCTTTTGGGGGCATTCCAAACTCAGGAGTTCTTTGGAAGACTTACCACTTCTCTGCCAAGTAACGAACAATGTGGCCATCACAACTCAAGTGCTGTTATCATCAAGCTGAGTGGCACTGTTTCTGTTAGAAAAGAAAACACAAATACATTTCTTCTCTCTCTGCGGTGTTTTGTCTAATCCATAGCTCAATGTGTACAGTTTGTTTTGTGTTTGTCTTTCAATTTCCATCGTTGCCTGGCTGATTGGTGCCAGGATCAAACAAACAAAAAGAAGTCTCTCCATGGAGGGCTTGTTAATTTCCTTTCACACCCACCACACGTATGTATTTGGGGCAACAGGAAATCATAATTAAAACAAAATCCTTCTGCCACACAGCATGTTTATTTCTAAAATAAATAAAAACAAGCTGTCATTCTATTGGAAAAAATGAGTTGTACTGTTGCCTTTCTGTCTGTTTCTTTCCATTAAGTAATGATGTGTTTGCATGGTCCTTTGGCTCTATGACTCTTCTTGACCCAACTTCTTTCCCTCCTGTGACTTTAGGTTTCTGAACTGATTACAGATTGGGTTATATGTGTTGAGTTTTGGTGGTTAATAACAAAGTTCTATTTGATTCTTGCTAAAAACTCCTGGTAGCCTTCAAGTTCATAGCAATGTGCCATGCCTTTCACTATAGGGATAAAGAAAACTGGATTCAGGGCAGTGCTTTTTGAGATCAGTCCTATCAAGTAAAGCAGCAACATTCTGAATATTCATTCACACATATTTGTCAGTTTTGCTAAATCTGTTATTTTTTTAAGTGAATGATAGGTTTATAGAAATTCATGAACAAACATAAGGGAACAAACACCTTAAAAATATACCCTTTTGATTGTGGCCATTGAAGAAGTGCATCAACAGCATAATGCCAAAGGCATAGAACAAGCATCCTATGAAGTCACAGACTGGAATGTCCAAAGGTAAATGAACTGATCAGACGGTTCCCAAAAGGAAATGCAAGGCGTCTTGAGATGGTTCTGTCAGTACAGTGCCTTGCTGCACAAGCATTTTAGGCCCTGGATACAAATCCCTGGCATCCACATAACTTTTGGTATGCTGGCATGCACCATTTTGGGGAGAAAGGCGGCATGGGTCAACCTGAAGAATAGAAAAGCAAAGCAGCCAGATGCTGGCTCTTACCTTGACCTCAGTCCTAAATGCAATACTGCATAAATCTGATATTTTTAAGTGAGTCTATTACATCTGTTTTTCCATTTGTTCTCTTCTCTGGCCTTGGCCTGCTGTATAACTCATCACTTAAGTTTCATGACACAGTGCTTTGGGTTCCAAAATACCAAAGACCTGAAAAGGACTGTTGACTACGGTCTCACATTTAGTTTCAAATATCTGCTGTACTTACCATTGGGTGCATCCATTAATGCCAATAAGTGGGAAAGTGTCAGTAGGAACATGAAAAAGACATAGGAACCTACTGCCACTCCATCAACATTGGTAAAAGACAATATAATGGTTTTTTTTAAAAAGTGTACTCTAGCAATGCATTAACATGACTTATGTTTCAATGTATTTAAAATGGCAAATCATTGCTACATATATTTCTACATTATACAGTCAAAATACAGGTAGATGGTCCTGTATTGTTCTCAGAACTTTACCCTTAGGGAACTCTGATAAAAGGCAGTGTATTCAACAAAAAAATGATTGAAATGAAGAAATGTTAAGAACTAGGTAGCCCAGGAAGATTTGAGGGGATTAGGGATAGCTAGCCTAAAGCAAGATCTGGGGATTAAAAGTGGGATATGAAATAGTAATCTAAAAATGTTCAAATAGTTGCATTGTTTTGACTCACATGCACTAAGCTTTCTTTATCACAGCTACTAGAGGGGAACCCTCAGCAGTTAATGCTAGCACTGACTACCCTGTATGAAAGGTATTGCAGCTGAGTTTGGATGACTTCTAGGAAGAGGCGGCCAAAAAGCTACACTCAATGATTATTGCTGCTCTTTCTGACCAGGAGTTTATATGATAATAATAGTCTCCGAGCCATCCTTTCTACAGTGCCAGTTTCCAAGGATTGAAGACTGTTTCATTGTAGCTGTGGCTAGGTATTATGGACACTAACTCATCAAGAGTCCAGCTTCCACTGTCAGCTGTTTGTACAGAGAAACATCGAGTAAGCTGTGGTTTGGCCACTTGTGGCTAAGATGCCGGAAATCTAACCCAAATTGCTGCTAGGTTCTGCTTATTCTAACCTTCCATTTAGTGTTCAGTGAGCAGCTTCAAATGGTTTTAGCCTACTGTGTAGACTTCTATAGAACAGGATAAGCTTCTAGAGTCCTGACAGATGGCTAGTGCCTCCTGCTTAGTTGCCAGGATGGATAAATGACCTTTGTCAAGGTTTAGGCCAAATTTAAGCCTCTGTACAACTCCAACTGATATTCCGAAAAATAAACCTCTCATCTTAGACTTTGAAATAATATACAAGAAAACCCTAATTCTCTCTCACTAAGTATATTACTGCAGTAAGTCCACAACCAATACACCCCTCCTCAAGTTAAACTAGTGAGTATTAGCCACTTTTTAAACACAATGTTATCAAATGTGTGTCACTGGCTAGAATGCTAGAATGCATCAAACTTCAGACTTAGTAACACAGTCCTTCCAAGACTATAGTTCTATGCCTGTAAAGCCTGTCTCTTCATAAGCCCGTTGAGCTTAGACGCTATGCTATGTAGTAGACTTACTTGTGTAGTCCAAACCCGGCTTCCTGCCTGCTGCTGCCCCGCAAGAGTGGTTGGTTCTCATTCTCTTCAGTTCTATTGCACTGCATCAAACTTCACAAGGTGAAGCTTTGTAAGTATTTCCACATTGGTAGCTGGATCAGGACTTCTACAGAATTAGGCTTACAAATGGCAAGTGACTGGGAGGTCATGCTAGTCGGATGATGTCACTCGGTAGCCCTTGTCAGAGTAACATGCTTGACACTCAGGTGCAGCAGCCCCTGATCCTCCATGTTGATGTTTTTACAGCATCCTGTGTACTGTGTCAATGTTGTTGGGACCCAGAATGCTCACAACCTCATCACTGTCTCTACCGATGGCAAAATGTGTTCCTGGAGCCTGGACATGCTCTCCACCCCACAGGTGCGTCCCTTCTCACCTCCACATTGCGGCCTGCTGCTTCCAAGACCAGCCTGCTTAGGAACATGTCTCCAAAGACCCAAAGTCCCGGTTTTAGCAATCTACCCTTGAAGCCAAAACCTATTTCCTCTACCACAAATTATGTCATTATTGCACTACGTTAATCCTTAGGCCAGTTTCAAATAAAAATGAACTCATCCATTTGAAAGCACAGCGATGAGAGCAGTTGCCTGTAGTGTGACTTGTGTTCACCCTGCAGCATTGGGAAGCAATGAAAACAAGGGCGGAGCTCAGCAGAGCAACCCCTTCTAGGGACTTGCCTGGAAGGAAAAGAATCCCAGCAAAACAGAAACCCAAGCTGCTGCTTGTGTCTGTGCCCTAGATGACCGCCTGTTTTCCTCTCTGGAGAGTTTGTGAGCATGGCTCCTGCCATTCCTTACTCACTAAGCGAGAAGCTGAAAATGAGAAGGTTCCCATTTTCCCAAACCACTGCTCATCACAGCAATGGAAACCCAACAAAGAGCTGGGGGAGAGAAGAATGCTAGAAGCGGGTGTATGAATGCCACTTTTAGAGCATGCACATGTGACATGCACATGTGTGCAAGTATGAATGCAGACATGATCATGCTGTCCACATGTCTTTGTGTGAAAAAATGTAACATTCTCCCCCAACTTAAAACCATGGAAAGTTCATTGGGATAGTCTTTGGCAATCTTTATATGAAAAAAATTATAGAAAATTCCCAGAAGATAATTCTCAGTCTAACAATACTTGTCCCCTCCCCTGGAATGACAGCTCTAGAACGTCTCCCGTTCAATTTTTGAAGAGGACTAGTTCTAAGATATATAAGGACATGTGGAAACTGTAAAGACTCCACTTAAGTCTCTACAGATGTACAGTCTACTAAAGCAAGGCTTTTCACAGAACTTTAGGGGCGGGGAGAGAATGCTAATAAACAGGTCACAATTCAGCTTCCTGGTTTTGCCGATCCTTATCGGGCCTGCAGTTGTGTGCAGACAGTTTATGGTTTTGTATTAAAATTCTCAGCAATGTGTTGTTTTCTTCTAAGAGCATGGAGATTATAAACAGATATCAGAGCAAACCCTCTATTTGAGAATTTTTAATTGCCCATTTTGCTGATTAAACATGTGTTTGTTTAGGTTAAGTCAGTGATGTGGGAGCTCCGAGCCCATTTTTATTATTGTTAGCATGCCCACAGATGCCTGGCCCTGCAGAGAGATGGAGTATTTCATAGTCTCGTCCCATGGAGAGCAGGGATAAGTGGAGCCAGTTGCCTGCACCTCTTCCCCTGTACCCCCCTCGGTGCACCTCCCTCCCCAGTGAGTGACCAGCATTCATTTCCTTCCTTACCACTAACTTTAGAGACAAGGCAGACCATCAGATGTTCCTGTTTTCCATGTGACTGTCGAGGCATCCTGCCCTTTAGTCGGCACGTTGCCATGCTCTCAGTGTGCTGGTGCCATGAGTGGTCAGTATTACCTGGGTCTCAGGGTTGGTGTGACTGTACCCTGTCAGCAAGGCTTTCCAAATCATGGACTCTGTGGCCAAAACAGCGTGGTTGAATTGCACAGAAAAATCATAGTTCTTGTACAACTTCACAAACAGTCTGTTCTGAGCTTCAGCTACACCAAACGGGCTGCGTGGTATAAATAGCCAGGACTAATCAGGGACATTGTTGACAGTGTTCTTTGTTGTCATTAAACTGAATTTAGCAGCATGTCTTTCTAATACACTTATTTGAAGTTTGTGTGTCTGTGCGAGTGTATTCCACATGTGTGGAGGTCAGAGGCATCAAATATCCTTGAGCTGGAGTTACAGGCAGTTGTGAACTTCCTGGCATGGGTGCTAGGAATGGAATCCAGGTCCTTTGGAAGAACAATCAGTGCTTAAGAGCTATCTCTTCAGCCCCCAAAGCATGTATATGTATCTTTGACATACTCTATAAATTTAACAAATAGTTTACCATAATAAAGACTTATATGTTATCTTAATCACTTACTTAAATACCTTTCTTTGTGAGCTCAGAGTCTCTACAACCGACAGCTACCTTTCATGGGGTCTACTTCCTGTTGGATTCTGGTTTCTATGACCTGAGTGACAGTTTCCTGGTCTCAGTTCATGGAGGACCTACAGTCCCTCTGTGACAAATGTGTTTGTACATCTGATATTAATACACGTGTATTCTCACGAACAATTGATTTTGAAAATGTTTGTAAATACAAGGGTATTATGTGTTTTATTAAAGCCTGGAGCTGACAAGTGTAATCATTACAGCATTAACTTTAGTTTCTGCACCGTTAGTTTCAAAATTCTCACCTGTCATCTCCGCCTGACTGAGGAAGCTGTGGCACATGCTGATGAAATCCAGCAGGCCTGAAACCAGAGACATGGAGCAGCCTGGATGTCAGGGGCAGTGGAGCACAGTGGGGGTCTTTTGTAGCACTGTGTGAAAAGCAAACAGATGATTAAGCCAAATGATTTTTCCATGCTATCTTTGGCATGGCAAGGAGTTGACAGATGGAAATGTAACCACACTGGTGTGTTTTGGTAGGAGAGCATGGAGCTGGTGTACAATAAGTCCAAGCCTGTCGCTGTTACGGGAATGGCTTTCCCAACGGGAGACGTCAACAACTTCGTGGTTGGCAGTGAGGAAGGCACCGTCTATACAGCTTGTCGTCATGGAAGGTGACTTTTCTGTTTTCTTTCCGGTGACATGGTCTTCATTTTCCAGACTCTGACCATCTAGATCATTAACCAACCTGCTTTGTAAGATAGTTTATTTCTGAAGAAATACAATGCATGACTTCAAATCTATTAGCTTAACGAGCACATCTGTCTGGGGCCCTGGTGACTTAGAAATCTTTGGGCATGATTGGCTTCTTCACAGAGTTCAATATACTCACTGTTCCTATCACAGCCCTTTTTTGCACATACCATCACCCTCCAACCATGTACAATGTGCACCTCAGCCCCACATGTTGTTGCCCATCTCTATGGCCTTCTTGAGTCAGTCCCTCTGTTTTCTATTTGGTCTAGCATTTCTGTCTTCATTGTCTAAACCCTCAACATTTAACATACAACACAGGCATGCTTCCACATTGAAGTCTTCTTGACTTTCTTGAACAAAGAAACAAAAACAAAACAGACAAACAAAAAAAACCCCACCTTGTTCATTACAGCTTATGGAATTTCACTTTGTTCAGTCAATTCGTTCTTTCAAGGAGTATTTGCTAAGAACCCACTCTGCGTCAGATGCCATCGGAAGAATATAGTAAAGGGCAAGGTACCCGTGCCCTTGCTGAGAGTAAAGACTGACCCAAAAGCAAACAGTTGTTTAAGAGCATCAAGACAACGGAAGCAGATTAAGCAGGAGAGAATCATAGCCAGTCACCCTGATTATTTATATATATCCTTTCACGTACATCTGCAATAGCGTCCATCACATTCTGTTTCAATCAGTCATTTGTCTACCATATTTCTCTTGTTAAACTATTTCTGTTTCATCTTTGATTTCCTGCCCAAGTGCTTGGCCCATAGTTAGTAGGTGGAGGACTAAAATTAAATGAGAAATGAAGAAATAGCAATATCTAACTAATGATGGAAGTACCTTAAGACCTTCCCTCCAAGCTGCTGGTGGTGGCACTGGGCAGTGGTGGCATATACCTTTAAGCCCAGCACTCTGAAGGCAGAGGCAGGAGGATCTCTGTGAGTTCAAGGCCAGCCTGATCTACACAGTGAGTTTCAGGATAGCCAGAACTGTTACACAAAGAAACCCTATTTCAAAAAACAAAACAAAACAAACAAAAGCAAATGAACAAAAACAAATCTTCCCTCCAAGTCTGAAGGGTTGAAACAGCATAAAATATACACAGAACTGTGCAGTGCCCAGGAGACATTGGCGGACACCTCTGAAATCAGGCATAGCAAAGTGGATTCCAGCCACTCCTAACAGGTGGCCTCACACCTTTTGAAAGAACCCCTGTATTCACACGAATGCTTAATTTCTCTCTCATTTTCATAGTTCTTGGCCAATTGATTTTTCACTTATCCCAGGCTATTTAGATTTAACAAGGAATGGTGAATTATTTAAGCTCAGCTACATGAGTTTTTCCACTCTAATACCACAAGCTGTGATGTTTCCACTGTTTTTCTGTCTAAACAAGCAGTGTTTGCCCTGTTCGCAGGATTTGAAGATGACTTGAGAAGTTAGGCCTCACAGGTCCATGTCCAGCATCTCTACAACAATAAAACCAGAATAAACCCACACACCAAACATAAAAAAAAATGTATTCAATTTGCTCAAACAATTGCTGCACTCCTCCTCGGAACAGAGTGTACTCATGAAGA
This sequence comes from Ondatra zibethicus, assembly GCA_004026605.1. Lineage (NCBI taxonomy): Eukaryota > Metazoa > Chordata > Mammalia > Rodentia > Cricetidae > Ondatra > Ondatra zibethicus. The sequence continues at coordinate 32,420 of PVIU01001722.1, forward strand.
TGCTAACCAGACGGGTGTCATTTAAACCTGGTTCTTGTTGTCAAGAGACTGCTAGCAGCGGGACTAGCAAGTGCATAACCACCTGCAACACCACAAAACACCATGATTGCCGTGGGACACCCGGATCCAATGAGTCAAGCATGTGGCCACAGCTCCATCGCCAGTGCACACGGAGATGTGCAGTGGAATCAGGCTAACCCCGTCCAGCGACAGCCTGGGTGTACACTCTAGGCGTTTGTGAGCTAGAGTGCACATTCTTATTTTTTTCCGTATTTTTTAAGTGACTCACCTTCTAAATGATTGGTATTTTTATTTTGTGGCTATGGCAAACAGAAGAAGAATATGTATTGTTGTGCCAAAGAATGTGTCTCTGATTCACACCACAAATCTTTGTACTAATTTTGCTTTTGACATTGGTCCATCCATCAGAACTATAAAACGCACATCTTGGTAAGGCCATAAAGTAGCAAGTCCTGGCTCTGTAATACTGTTAAATGGGTCATTTAGGGCTACAGGGGACAGGTGGGTGGGTTCTATTTCTCACCTAACATAAAGTGCAAATCCAATTCCACAAATTTAGCAGGGTCCTCACTTTGCACCCCATAAGTCCCTTCAGAATGCTACTAAGAACAAGTGAAACCTCACCAGGGACTTCACAGACGGCTGCTCCTGCTCACCAGGCACAGCTTGCTGCTTATGCATTGGAAACACTGTTAGCAGTTTTACTGGACACAGTCTCTAACTTGTTACATGGCAGATGCTCAGCAGTGCTTTGCTCACGAATGCAAAGTCTACCCAGGACAATGACATTTATTGGTACTCGGGGCCTAAACGTTTTAATAACTGAATTCAGTCTTGCATTTAGTGACATGTAACATGAGGGCCTGCTTGTCGCCCTGGCCACCCAGCTAGCTTAGCTCCAAAATAATCACACAGAAAGTCTGCCTTAATTATAAACTGATTGGCCGGATCAGGCTTCGTATTAGCTCTTATAACTTATATTAACCCATTATCCTTATCTATGTTAGTCACATGGCTCAATACCTTTCTCAGCAGGGCAGGTCACATCCTGCTTCTTCCGTGGTCTGGGCAGAACTGCTGAAAGAGCTTCTTTCTTCCCAGAATACTCCTGTTCTCATTGCCCCACCTCTACTTCCTGTCTGGCTTTCCCGCCTATACTTCCTGCCTGGCTATCAGCCAATCAGTGTTTATTTAAAATATAATTGACAGAATACAGACAATTCTCCTGCACCAGTGACATAATATTGAGATTCCACGATCGCTACATATTTGTCATACTTGTAGCCTCACACATATGGATTTTTTTAAAATATAATGTTATGAGTATATTTTCTAAGAGTTTCCTGTGTATGACTACATGTAGACTATTATTACATAACAAAAGAAGGCTGGAACTAAGCCAGCGTAGTCAAACATCCACATCAGAGAACGACTTTTAAGTCATACATCCCTATTTCTCAAGTGTTTTTTTTTTTTTTTAGGAGCATAAGTTTTTCTCTTTCCTTTGTTATTTAATTCAACAAATATTTATAGAGTATTTCCTGAATACTAGACACTTTGAATCAATAAATGTAAGGTAACTTCCCTTATGGCCTTTACAAAATGAGTCTCTAATCTCGCTTTGGTTTCCAATGAAATGAAAGCATCTTTTTTCATTATTATATTGATACCATGGGAATTATTTTGAAGTAACAAAGGTTCTATCAGTTGTCACATTTTTTTAGATGTGTCTACTTAATTTAAGAAATTTCCTTGGAGGAATAAATAGCTATTGATTCCAAAATTATTGCTAGCCAGTAAACTCAGAGGGCACACAAATGGGCCTGAGAATCTCAGGCGTTGCTGCAGCATAAATAAGGACACTCCTGAGAGTCAAGTGCATTTTTTTCAGCACAAAAGCTTCCCAAAAGTAACAAAATCTGTAAAGGCGCTGGAAATAGATAAATGATAAATTTTTCTCATTAAATTCTAAAGATTTCTTAATTATAAATGGCTTTCTCTTAAAATTGTTATGGAAATGCTTGTGTTCTAGATCATGTATGGTTGTTCTAACAGAGATGAGCACTGTGTTCTCCATCATGTATGGTTGTTCTAACAGAGATGAGCGCTGTTGTTTTGAATCAATCACTGCTTTGCAAAGAACACTGAAATGTTGTATATTTGCCTCCCACAGCAAAGCAGGCATAGGTGAGGTCTTTGAAGGTCACCAAGGGCCAGTGACAGGAATTAACTGCCACATGGCAGTGGGACCCATCGACTTTTCTCACCTGTTTGTCACATCATCATTTGACTGGACTGTCAAACTGTGGACCACAAAGGTAAGGATGCCTAACAGAAACTATCCCATAATACACGGGGGAAGAGGCTTCCCCACAGGGGAGTTGCAGAGAATAACTGTAGCATTGAGGCTGAGACAGCCCACTGTCTCAATAGGGAGTTCATCTGTCCAGAAGTTAACTACACTGTTAAGGTCTTTTCAACGCTCATATTTATTGTAAATGTCTAAGTTATAGTTGAAAACAGGCTAATTGAAAAAAAAAGTACAAATAATTCAAATAATAATACATCCAAAGTCGTCCCTTGCAAATGTTGCTGACGTTAGCCCACACGCATCTCGCTGTTAATCTCTCTGGGGTCTATCACATTTACTTACACACATTTATAGCTATGGGAAAAAATGTTTGTGTGGTTTTTCTCATTATTTTATTGTTTGTTTTTTTGTCTATTTTGGTTTCTTGAGTCTTTGGAGGTTCGAATATGGTCCTATGTTAATTATGCTTTAAATATCATTTGTACTGTGACAGAAAAAAAAATCAAACCAGACCATAGTGTCCCACGCCTCTATTTCCAGTGCTCTGGAGGCAGAAGCAGGGAAGGCATGGCCGCAGAGGTATGAGGCAGCTAGTCACATTTCTTAACCACCCCTATGGCAAAGGCCGTTCTGATCTCAAAGTGTGACCCCTAAGCACAAGGTCCTTTAAGAACCAGGAACCCAGCAGGACTTTCTGATTTCTATTCTGAAGCAGGATACAAAATAATTTTGTGTCCCCAGCTACCGTGTTTTTGTCAAAGGATTAGAAGCCATGCTGAGTAAGACCTTCTGGCCAAAACATCAATAAGGATAATACTTTAAGAATGTGTAGTGCATTGAAGAAAATAAACCAACATAAACTTTTTATTGGTCACTTTTGGAAAAGAATAGGCAAATCGGCTCATTGTTTTGAGAATTGTTGAGTAAGAGGAAGAGGGAAGCATTTGTCTTAGCTTTTCCACAAGACTGGGGCTCCAGGCTTACAAAATTGTTGGTGACAACTTTTCATTGTCGACATATTCTATCCAATACAGAAATATGAAAAAAAAATTGAATTTTTAGCTTTTTACAACTCCCAATGATTGCAGTAATGATTATGGCTGATAATATGTGAAAATTGAAAAAATCTGTAATTAGGATATAGATACATCACTTTTGTAGAGGGCTTGCACACCAAATCAGTCCTGGATCTTATCAGTCTTCAGATCTCTGAGATTAGATACAAAGGAGACACAGAACCACAGGTACGCAGGCAGCCCTGCCAGGCTGTGGGGAAATTGACAGGACAATGGATTTCATTTCTATAACAAAGCCAAAAAGAAAGCAAACAAACAGAAACTAAATGTAAAAGAAAATTGTATATCAAAACAAAATAGAATAAAACCAAACTTGAGACTTTTCAAATAATTTCAAAATAGGGCTCTTACACAGACCTTAGTTAAAGCTGACAGCTTGTTTGAATGGTTAGGAAGCTTTCAAAGACATGTGACTACTACTTATGGCATTCATGAATTTTTAGAAATGATGATGATATAATTATTTACATGGCTTTATGTTTTAGGGATGCATATAAGAAATTTATATAAAATGTATCATTTGATTCTCAACCTTTTGGTGAAGATCAAATGCAGAAAACTTACTGATGTCAGTGATTCAAAATAAGCCATTTGGGCAAGGGAGAGCTTGTGAATACAGAAAAATAAGATTGAATGTGTGGGGGTAAATTATTGAAGCTGAGTGATTGTCATAACACTAGTCCATATATCAGTATATGTTTGCCATGTTTGAAGTCTTCTTTAACAACATTTAAATGAAAAATAAGAGTGAATAACACTGACAAATATTCAGAACTGTAATACACCTGTTGCATTCATCAACCCATAAGCCATCAGTGCTCAGGGAAAATACAATTTCTTTGGAGTGTTGTAGATGGAAGTTTCTGTCCCACCCAGTCCCACAGCCGTTCAGCCCAAAGAAACACACAGAGGCTTATATTAATCATAAACTATTTGGCATATTAGCTCAGGTTTATTGTTAACTAGCTCTTACAACTAGTTATTAACCCGTAATTCTTGTCTATGTTTAGCCATGTGGCTTGGTACCTTTTCTCAGTAAGGCATTCTCATCTTGCTTTATCTATATCTTGCTGACAACTGTGTCTCTGCCTTTCCTCTTCCCAGAATTCCTTAGTCTGGTTGCCCCACCTATACTTCATGCCTAGCTTCTGCCCAATCCGGGCTTTATGAAACTAGTACGTTATCCCACAGTTAAAGATGCACAGATAACAATATGTCAAGGAGTGGGTGCAAAGTGAGAAGCAACTGAAAAACCAAGGATCTTTCTTTCTTTTATTCCTTTTGACCATTTAATTTTAAGATGGAGTCTCTCGTAGCCCAAGGTGACCTCATAAACACTATATAACAGACTAGCCTTGAACTCCTGAACTTCCAACCTGAGCCTCACTAGGACTAGGATTACAGGCGTGCAGCACAATGGTTGGTTTTTGATATTATTGTTACTTTTGTAGACGTTACCCTTATAGAAGAGCTGGTAAAGCAAGAAAATGTGATCTGTACATATGAACTGGAAGAGAGCATAGTCAGCATGTCAGCATAGACAGTATCCAAACAAAGGGCAATGAATTTTAAATTTGAGCAATGACATCTATTCCGTCATAACAGAGGGACAGGAAGCACAGGGGAGATAAGTGCAAGCCACCAGGTTTAATGACTGGAGGAAGCCGGCACTGATAATGGCTGTTTTCTATAGTTCTGGACTGGAGTTGTGCCAGAATGTGATGGAAATAAACTAAAAGACAGAAGCCAGGAGGAATTTGATGTTATACGTTCATGCATAAAGGAAATAAAAACAGCCAGGAAAAGAAAAAGGAATGAGGGATTGGAAATTCGGGGATGATCAGAGAGTGGGTATGAATGTAGTAACTGGAAAAGACAATAGTGAGAGATCACAGTCAGAAAGTAGGGTGTTTGGGCTTAGTATTTCATGCAGGCTTGGCTCCATGTGAGTTTAAAGAACTCATTAAAGATGTGATTGTCCATAGCTTAAATCAGTGGAGGTGAAATTCCTTGGAAGTATGGAGAACATGGAGACAGAAGGCCAAGATGCTGTGACACTGTGGCTTTGCAATGGGAGGACACTGGCTAGACTGGGGCAGAAAGGGAGACCGTGATTACAGCGCCTGAGTCTCCAGTGAGGTAGGTGGGACAAGAAATGGTAGAGGCAGGTGACTGGCCTGAAAAGAAGCAGGATTTTCCTGGAGCTGGGAAGCAGTGAAGCAGTCTCCACAAAGCAGGAAGGAAGCCTTTCCACTCACGGTTTGGAAAGGACACATAGTGGCAAGCAGCGGCTACTTGAGTACAGTCAGCTCTAGCTAGGACAGGAAAGGAAGTCTTAGGTCAGTCTAGGGCCCCACTGAGGCAGGCAGTACCAACTGGAAGGCTGAAGACACAGCAAAAAGCATTTCCTATAAAATGAGAGGCCCTGCAGTGACGGGGAAGCTGAGCATGTTAGAAGCATCTAGAAAGATAGGAACTCTGAGTAACTGAATTAGAGGAAATACATAATAATAGAAATTTCTACCCCTCCCCCCAAAAAAAATACTGTGTAAAGCTACAAAGAAGGGAGGAAATGGGGCGGGGCCGAGGTCAGACTTGGAATTCTAGCAGAATGAGGACAACTTGAAGGGAGTTGAGATTAAAACACATTACACATCCATCCCCAGCCCCAGCCCTGACCACACCAAGTTCCATCATTAAACCGCTGTCAGGGAAGACTTTGCTGTGAAGCAGAAACTTTGTTGGAGTGGTTTTCCTCAGAAACAGAGGGCCAGGCTGCATTCCAGGCAGCTGAGTCAACACATGTTTCTGCAGACATTTTTATCTGAAGGTTAGAAAGTAAGAGTCCAGAAAGGACACAGGCAAGGGAGGGAGAGTCGAGAAAGCAGTCTAGACAAAGGTCTAGAAAGTAGCTATACTTGATATTAATTTTTATTTAATAGGTAATGACCAGCCATGGGGGGGAATTAATTGAAATTTAATTTTAAGGAATTTTTATGATACAAGAAAGATTAATTTGCACAGGCAGCATGCAACAAGTATTGAGCTAAAACTGCATTGTGCTAAGTGTTTTCAATGTATTATTGCTCCATTAAATCTTCACCATGAGTTTCTGAGTTGATAGTATCCCATTTTATAGAACAGGTATCAGAGGGCTAAATGACTTGACTGGTGTACTTGTCAAATAATTGGGGAAACTAAGTCTAAACACAGTGTTGTGTGACATCAAAGCCTAGTGGGGCAAGTTGGACCATAAAAGAATGCAGTCATTATACTGTTTTAGGAGTCTAAATATGTTAGGGTCTAAAGAAAAGAGACAATAAAAAATGCTGATTAATAGTGGGTCATTGAGCTGGGTGGTGCTGGTGCAAGCCTTTAATCCCAGCACTAGGAGGCAGAGTCAGGCAGATCTTGAGGTGAACCTGGGCTACAGAGCAAGTTACAGGACAACCAAGGTTACACAAAGAAACCCTCAAACAAACAAGCGAACAAAAAAATAGTGTGTGGTTGAAAGATGGAGAAATGTGATGTTAGGTGGTGTAGGAAAGAGGCTCTAGGTGGGGGGAGGGGTGGAAGGGAGGTGCATGAGAGTGGATGAGTAGGTCCAGCCAACTGGCAGAGTGGAGAGGGCAAGACAGAGCTGAGTGTGTGCAGGCACGATGAGCTATGGTAGGGAGAGAAAGGACGTTCATTCCAGACGTTCAGAGATGCGAGGCCTGGTCCCTTCCTCTGGAGGATGCCCAAACTGTGCAGAGTTGAGGACCGGTTGAGGCTAAACACCGAAACTAACATAAACTTTACAAGGTGGTAAGAGAATTCTCCTAGTACTACATTTTCTGATGTACTTAATATATGGGAGAGGATACTGAGAATGAGTTTGGTACCCTTCAGAAGTTACTCACCTCATCACTGTAGCCAAACACCGAGCAGGAGCAACTGAGAGAAGGGAAGGGCTATTCTTGCTTCGGGTTTCGAAGGTTCATCCATATTAACAGGAGCAGAGCCATTCATGTCACGCCAGTGAGGAAGCAAGGGCAGGAAGATGGGGTGGGCGGGTGCACAGTGAACCCACCCAAGCCTGCCTGGGGGCTGCTTTTCCCAGCCAGACTCACCTGTCCATTTCACCACCTCACCAGGATTCCATGGGGTCATCATTCCCTTGAGTCAGAGCTCTGGGGATCTAGCTGTCTCTAGAAACTTCCTTCTTTGGAGTGCCCAGAGATGTGCTTTAGATCTCCTGGGTGTTTCTTAGGTCAACCAAACCAACAGTCAAGACACTTCTTTCTTAAACCAGAAAAGGTCAAAAATGTTTGGAAAAGTAACCACAGCACTAAAATTTACTCATTAAATTTTCTCAAAACTATAATTGCAAATAATCCTGATAAAAATAGATAAATAAAAAACTGATCTTGCTTTGGAATTGCTGATAGCATAGTTATCCAGCCAGCTGTGGTGCACACCTGTAACCCCAGTCGTGGCCAGGCAGAAGGAGGAAGATTAGGGCAAGCATGATGTGAACCTGGGCTACACAGAGAGACCCCGTCTCAAAAACAAAATAAAATAAAGGCCAAAAGTATAGTTTATAATTAAGGCTTTGGTTTGTTTTTATTTTTGTTTTTTATCTTCCTGGCAATGAGTTTTACGAGAGATTTACAAAAGAGAAAGAAATGAGAGGGGAAACATCCAAGTCCTCCCTTAGATAGTCCTGACCTGCCGGGTGTCAGACAATAAAGGCAATAAAATTAATGACATCATTTTAACTTATTTGGTTTATATTTGTTACTTATTTATTCTTCTGATAGGCTTAGGGATTAAACCTAGGACTTCACAAATGCTAGACAAGCATTCTACCACTAGACTCTGTACTAAATCTCATTTTTATTTGTAAGCATCATGATATAACCATTTTTATAAGACAATTTATTCACTACCTTAAGTAGCAGCACATTTTGCTTTAACTCTTTGCGAGGTGTTACAATGAAGGAGGGGGGGAAACAAATGTATGACCTTCACCCCAGGAGATAATGAATTAAAATGTAAGTAGGTGTAGAAAATGCTTTTGTTATGGTAGTCAGATTATTGACAAAATACAGGAGATTTCGATGGATGGTAGAGCAATCAGCTGTGTCCTGACTAGAATTTGGAGAGCCCAAACAGTGCATGCCCTCTCTCTGTGGGGACCACTATGACATCACCCTGTGTCCCAGCAGCATCACCTGGTCCTGTTTCTCTGATTACCCAACTTCCCTTCCCTCCTATTTATTGAAACAAAGAGAAGCACAAATCCCTTCCTTCACCTTGATTCCCTTCCTGTCCTGCCCATCACCTGCCTTTCCCACGATCTGCAGCATCTGTCTCCGCCATCCCCCTCTGCCCCATGACCTCCACTAGACCTCCTCCTTCAAAAGTCACCCTGACCCTCTCGTCTGTTCCAGGGGTCATTTTGCCAGTTTCATTTCCTTTGATGACTTTGTTGCTTTAATGTTGGCTTGTCCTTCCCAGCAGCCTTTCAGAGAGCATCAGAGAGTGGGGTGGCACTTGGAGTAGAATAAAATGCTTAAAGTCTGTGCTTGATGGCCCTTTTAAAAGGAAAAAGAAAAAAAAGCATTGCCTGAATAAATTCTGTTGAGCACCAACTCTTACCTTTTCTGTATCTTAGCATATTAAATTTCCCATCCATCAAAAAAGGCTAGAGTTGATGCTCAGAAATAAAGTATGCACTCTTGGCTGGATTAAAACATTCATTATTCCTCTCTGCTTCTCTGTTTGCTGAGGTTTGGGCTAATTTTTTTCCCCGGTGCTGCTGTTTAGCTTAGTGGCTAGACAAGTTATGAGTCTTTGGACTTTTTATCATTTCATCCAGTTTGGAAAGTTTCAGTGGATTCCAATTAAACATTAGGTTAATATTTATTTTGGTCTTGGTACAGTTACTTAAGGATTTAGCTTCCTGATACTGTTCATGTATTTGCCAGGTCGGTTCCTTTCCTTGGACTTCCAAGAGCTTATGTTTCTTCTGCTTGTATTGACACTATCTGCTAAATTCTTTTTGCTCTAGACTTTTGAGCTCTGAAATTTAACTCCCTTCTACTGACAGATCTACTATGTGGCTTGACTTAATTCCCATGCTGGTATTTGATGTCAGTGTTAGAAGCCTGGCGTTCTCATGATGCGCATGTGATTGGTGGAAATCCCTTCCTCTCTCTGAGTGTACCCTGACATTGTATAATCTGTCCTGGTAGTTAAAATGCATTTCTGGCTGCTAATTTTTTAGCAAAGGAGTGAGTCTGAGGATGAAGTGTTCTAAGTGACTGGCAGATGGTGACTTTACACAAACAAGTCAGCTCGTGAGCAGTAACTGTGAAAGTCAGTAGGGCCGACCTGATTTGTATAGCTTCTGCCAGGGCTAAAATACAAAGTGAATCTCTTAACTGATTGCTTTCTGTCTTAGTTACTAGAAAAGAATAATAATAATAATTTGAAATTTTTTCAAATAAAAGATTAGAAAGAGCTTTTCCTTAAAAATTTCTTTTCTGATGAGTTAATTAAAAATTAATATTGTAATAAATGTTTATGATGAGTAAGTATACTACAATGATAAAAATGATTTTGTCTGCGGAATCACAGTGATTCTGTAACTATAATGTCCTCCCTTCCCTGGGAGACTATGGGGTCCTTGAGGGGAAATCTGTGGGGTTTTTTTCTATTTATAATCCCAGTGCCTGGCATAGCACCTAAAGTCTGGTAAACACTTAGTAAATCATTGGGTTAACATGTAAACAAATGAACCCTGGGTTCTCTATAAGATGTGTGTTAAAGATATACTGCTAAAAATGTTTTATTAATAATGCTCTAAGGAGATAAAATTTATAACTTTAATTACATGTACTATAAATGTAAAACTGACATTAGGCTTTGAGAATCTAGGAAGTAGGGTATAATAATAATAAGTTGAAAAATCCCTGAACAACCATCTAGGAATCGAATGGCATCCTCCTGACATGCCTGACCAGGACAATGTATAGAACTGCGATTCCCAGTTGAGACGGAACCTAAAGATCCAAGTCCCCAGAATGTGTGTCCTCAACTTTGTGCTCTCTAGAACACTCGTCCAGTGATGGAGGTAGGCAGCTCCAGCATCTCTGGGTTCACTCTAGAACACTCGTCCAGTGATGGAGGTAGGCAGCTCCCGCATCTCTGGGTTCACTCTAGAACACTCGCCCAGTGATGGAGGTAGGCAGCTCCTGCATCTCTGGGTTCACTCTAGAACACTGGTCTAGTGATGGAGGTAGGCAGCTCCCGCATCTCTGGGTTCACTCTAGAGCACTCGTCCAATGATGGAGGTAGACAGCTCCCGCATCTCTGGGTTCAGGATGCTTGCTCCTGGACAATCACTCCCTGCAATGCCCTCTTCCAAGCAGGAGTGCTCTCTCTAGAGATTATTTTGAAAGTCTATCTCTTGTGCACTGTCACTCCTTGAGAAGAATGGGGCCATGCGTCTGTCTAACTGCAGTTCATAGGGGACTGACCCAATTTACAGGAAGAAGGAATGGAAAGGGGAATCCTGAAGAGGCGTATCAGAGCCTGTGACACCCAAGCAAAGGATAGAAGTAGGGAAAGGGTAATGAAGAGGGAACTCAACCAGGATGACGAGGCTATGGGAGGGCACAGAAGCCTGGGTTGGTGACTTACTAGCTGCGAATCCATGGTGAGTAGTTAACCTCCTAGTGCTGCACTTTATTCGCCTATCACTATTTCATTGGTGTGTGAAACTTAAACAGGACAGTGTAAGTGAAGACTTTAGACCATAGTCAAGCACACGAAAAGTGTTGCAAGAGGTAGCTACAGTTTTTATCATCATTGTTACTAAACACAGTGATGCTCTTGGTGTGGTTTGGATGTTAAAGTGATTACAATTTGATCGTAAATGCCCTCTGAAATCCTTGTATTAAAGATCTGCTCCCAAGATGGCACCCTTGGGAGGTGGGGCCAAGATGGAGGCCCTTAGCCATCAGCGGTATCTCCCTAAGGGAAACTGTAGGACTTTAGTCCTTCCTTTATCCTTTATTCTTCTTATCATAGGACCACTGGATTTTTCTGGCTATGTCCATCCATGATGGGTGCCCCACTCACCCACTAATAGACCCAAAACAATGGGGCCAACTAATCATGAAAGGGAAACCTCAAAACTGTGGGTCAAAATAAAGCTGTGATGTCACTTGATAGAATACACATTTCCTGCTGAAGATGGCAAGAACAGCAGCTCATGGCAGAATGGGACCTAGCTGTCTTTGGCTTTGTCATACAGCGTCACAGTGGGCACCCAGGACAGCGCTCCTCCCCGGTATTCCCGCACACTCTCAGGCTAATAACTCATATCAGCTGTGCTCATGTTCTGCACTCCCTCCACAACGCATCCCATTGTTCTGTTGTGCTTTAATGTGAGACAGCTGTGCACACTCCCATGGCTCCACTGCATCCATGGTCGGCATTTGATCCATTCAGAGCCTTCACTTCTAAACCTCTCTAGAGTCTTTCTCTCTAATTTACCATACGTAAATTTTAAACTGGGTTATCATCAACAGCAAAGTTACTTTCAATTGAATGCTTACATGACTGGCATCATACCAGTGGTGTCACACAATTTTATAAATACATTACCGTGTGACCTTGTCTTTTTTGTTTATTTTTGAGATTGTTTTTAATTGCATTTCTCCTCTTCTCTTTCCAAGCCCTCCTGTATAGTACCCCTTCCCACTCTCCTTCAAATTCATGACCTCTTTTTATCAATTGTTATTGCAAGTATAAATATACATATGTATAGTATATACATTAAATATAGACATATTTGTGTATATATATTTGTGTATATTGTAGTATATGTCTATATATTCCTTAATATTACCTTTCGAATCCCTTTAATGTCACTTGTATGTATGTTTTCAAGGCTAGCTGTTAAGCACTGGAAAAGCAATTGGTGTGCTGTTCCCTGGGGAGGGCCACCTTTCCTGCTCCCAGCCTTGCTGCTCAGTTGCCCATAGTTCCTGGTGTAGAGCTGAGGTCTCAGGGACTTTTTCCTACACAATTTGCTGTGTCCATTGGTGTCCTTGTTAACCTCATGCCCGGGCACTCATGTTGCTGACACTTCACAGATGTTGCTTCTGATGCTTCTGGGAGACGCAGTCTCACAGTCAGCTGTTCATCTGGCTCTTCAACTCTTTTGCCCCTTCTTCCGCAGTGTTCTCTGTGTCTTGGTGTGGAGGAGTGTTCACTGGGACTGGGCTCCACAGCTCTGCATATTGACTGGTTGTGACTTTCTGTGGTGGTTTCTGTGTGTGACCTCATCTCATGACTGGGTCCTTCTGCTGACTGTCTGCTTGCTTGCTTCAATAGTGTGTCTGCATCTGAATGTTTGTATCAGCTTGGAATTTCTTTCTAGCTTCAGATCGGAGTGAAGATTCCTTTCCTCGCCCTTCCTGGTGGCAGCAAATCACCATAGCTCGTACTTCCTGTCATCCTTCAGAGCTGCACCTTTGCTTTCCCCACAGATTCTGATATCCCAAAGGGAATTTAAATATAACAAGGAAGGAGGAAAAGGTAACATTCGTTTGATGTAGGTCTACAAGAAGTATATATAAGGATTTTTATTCTTAGAAATCCCAATATTCAGTTCTATTTACAGAAGCTACATATTTAACTTTTTGATTATTTACTGTACAATTATACGTTCTTTTTTTCAAAACGATATTGTTTTGTTTGACTCCATTCAATTCATTTTAGTTTGCCCACATCATATGTAACATAAAATAAGCACAATTTGCTCATTAGGAGAAATTATGACTTTATCAACTTTGCACAATACATGTTGGAAAACTATCTCATTCTTATAGAGCTTTGTGAAGAATAAATGGATTTTTGTAGTGGAAAAAAATAAAATTAATCTATAAAAACTCTCCTTTTTTCTTCCAAAGTGGAGTAACCAGCCTTCCCATAAATCCCGGGCAACCAAACCTCTGTGTTTACTACTGGAAACTCACCAGCTCTGTGGAAGTTTCTGGAAAGGAACGTTGTGGGACTGGCAGAAAATCGAAATAGCTTTCTGTCCTGTCCCCTGGTTCACTGGCTCGAACGAAGCCCAAGTCCAAAGCAAGGCACTGTCTGTGCTGTCACCAGCTTCCGTCCTCCTTAGGGCCTGGCATAAGGGTTAAAAACTTGACCTTTTTAAAGAAATGTGCTGTTTTATTACAAAGAGTCTCACAAAATGAAAATATCTCAGAAAGGAAGCTATGCTAACAATTGCCACCTGAGGAGTTGGAGGAAGACAGGGCAATGTGAGGGGTTTTTTTGGTTTTATGTTTTGTTTTGTTTTGTTTTGTTTGCTTGCCTGAGACCAGTGGGAAGGTATAAACAGAACCAATCAAAACTGGCTGACATTAACTAAACCTGAAAATCAAGGCTCCCAGAAGGCCCAGTCACCCTCTAGAAAGCTTAATAAGGACATGGAGCAGAGCAAGCAGGCACTTACCAATTCGGAACTTTGTCTTCCAGTCATTTTCTTTCCACTCGGACCCTATGTGGTTCAAAACTCAGACCTGAGCAGGATGGACAAGGCAGCTTTGGGAAGAGCTAGCTCTCCCAGCACGACTGCCCTGGGCACTGGTCTCTGGTTGCCATCTAGTCCCTGGGGGCATTGTGTTTAATATATTTTATAAAATACACTGAGAAGTGTAAAACATCAAATCTGAGAGATTAGGGAGAAATAAGGGACTTGGGGAGAGATCAAAGCCACAGATCTTGCGCAGGCCAACTTGACCTCTTCTTGACCCCTTCGGGTTCTGGCTTCTCCTCCCTGGCTTCCTCCTCTCCTGTGACTTCTTTTTCTCTTCTGCATTGGTCTCTTCTTCAGCCTCTGTTTTGACTCTTGGCTTTGTTGAAATTCGATGAGTTCTTGTGACCACCTTCTCCCTCAGAATTCCTGTTCTCCTCTGCCAGGCCCAGCTGTCCTGCAGGGTGCAGCACATGGCCAACCCTTGAGCGGTATGCTTGAGACGCTTGCCTTCCAAACATTTGTGAACCTATTTGTGCTTGATTACTTTGATTTCCCAGTCTCCCTCTCCCTGTCCTGCTTTAACAGAGGTCAGCAAACACTGGCCTGTGTTGTTATTTTACTGTTAGAATCATTTCCTTAATGTGGAAGACTGTTGACCACCACCATGAATCTGAACGCATACCCGTGTATGTTCTTATTTCTTCTCTTCATTGTGTTTTGTGCTAACCTAGATCCATTAGAGATTGGAATGGCCATGCTCCCTCTAAGTATGTTCCTTCTAACCCCAAACCCTCAATGTCTATTGATAAAACAGCATGACTTTATCGAGTTTGTGACAAAATCAATATCTCTGAAGAGGATCTCCACTCATACTCTATATCATTTCAGAACATGCCTTCCCCTACAACATACAAACAATAGTGTGTGTGTGTAATTGTATGTATGAATGTATGTGTGTGTGAATATGTGTGTATGTCTGTGTATACGTGTATGTGTATGAGTGTGTGTGTGTGTGCATGTATGTGTGTATGTGTGTGTATGTGATTGTATGTGTGTACTCTTCACAGGACTCTTCTTAAGGCAGAAGAAGGAACTCTATGATAGCTTTGTAAAAAGAATATAAAAGTTAAGCAAAACAAGCAAATGTATTTCTCAAGAGGTCTCAATTCTTCAAGAATGACAGAACTACATAGAATTTAGAGATCCTCTGGCCGACCAGAATGGGAGGTTTTTACCTGAGGGTGAGAAAGGACAGCAATCCGTGGGCCGTTACCTGCAAACTGACAAATCCTGCTCTATTAGCTTCCATATTCATTTTAGAGAACCCTGCCTCCTTTTTCTTTCTTTTTGATTCTCCACTCTTCAGGCAAGAGTCTCAGAAATTCAAATGATGCTCGTTCCAATTTGCATGTTAGTAGTAATGTCAAATAGACTTTACAGACTAGTCAACAGCAAGATATCTGAGCAACACGATTAAACAGTGTGAACTGAATCAAGACAGAAAATAGAGAGCAGAGAAGCTGAGTTTTAAGAAATAATGATTAGAGGTGGAGAATGTGGCGAGGCTTCTAGAGCCATGAGGAGCTGCGTGTGGAGACCTGTGCAGTGCCAGTGCAGTGCTGACTCAATACAGAAACCCTGTCTTCTCAGAAGCACTTGTGACGAAGGCTATAAAACCAGAGTTCAGAGAGCAACATGGTGGCACAGTGGCAAAGAGCTCCAGCTGCCCTTCCAGACGACCAGTTCCAGCACCTATGCAGGACACCCCACAAACTCCTGTAACTCCAGTTCGAGGGGATCTCACCCCTCTTCTGGTCTTTGACCACCGATGCTCCTGGGAAGGGGGGAGGGGGACTTTAAAAAACAAACCAACCAACAAAGGCATCTGGTTAAGATCTAAGAATCAGCCTTAGGCCACTTTGAAGTTCTCCACTTCAAATCCTCTTTGTTTTTTTTTTTTTTTTCAAAAAAGAAAATTGGCATCTAGAGAAGAGTGAAAAGAGTTATTTGCCCCCCGTTTTAGCCCCATATTTCCACCTCATAGTCATTATAATCGGGTTCAAAATCCGTGGCTGAATGTGAGCTAATATTTGAACTATCCATCTACTGCTCTTTACGATTTAGTAGTGGACTCAGATTTGAGCAACTTACTGCATTTGATGGTTCAGTGGTTGATAATTTTAAGCAGCACTCAGAGACCCTCAATATAATACCAGTAACTTTAATTGAACAACTAACTGCTTCCCTCTTTCCCACTAAGCTCTGAGTTTCTTGAGGGCAGGGATCATCTCTTCTGTTTCACCTATCTTCCCTACAACTTCCAGTGGGATTGTGATTACACTGCGATATGTGTGGACTGTTGAATCGACTGATTACAGATTAATAACAGGATAAACTAAGAGGTTTTATAGTTACTTCAAGTTTATTTCAACTTGTGCTCAGACCCCTAAAGACTGCAACACAACTAGGTCCGCAGTGGAGCCGCAAGGATATTTCTGTCCAGCATCTTTGTTTCATCTCTGCTTTATTTTGCACCTATCACCTTTTCCCCCTGCTCCACTGATCTCCTTCTGCCCAACCCTTCATGCACAAGGATTTCACTTATGCTCATAATGTTTATGAAATAATTTATTTATCTATAATATTAGCATCATGAAACTTGCAAAAAGTAACAATGAAAATGGAATTAAGATTCTACTGCAAAATGAACACATATATTGCTTTACCTATCTACTCAAAAGAAAATTAAATTTGGTCAGTTATTCATTTCTGAAATCAGCACTCATGGAGAACTCAATGGTTCTTAGTGTACTGCCAGGTGCTGATATGAGCTCCAGTCCTGACATCACCAGACTCACGGTATACTTCTTCTTACTCTACCTTAAACAATGAATAGAAATTCTTTTCTTTTCCCCCTTAAACACAGTATCCCAATGTAGCTCTGGCCAGCCTGGAACTCACTATGTAGACCAGGCTGACCTCAAAAATCACAGAGATCCACCTGCCTCTTCCTCTGAGGACTGGGGTTAGAGGTGGTTGCCACCATACTGGGCTGTAAATTCTTTAAGGAACAAAAATCCTGGTCAGTATCCCACATTGCCTCATTTTCATTATGATGCAATTTAAATATACATGGAGCAGAACAAAGTGTTTGCATGTTCAACACAGCTATTTACTAAAAGCTTGTATGAGCTGAAGTACCATGTAACAAAGTACCATGGAGTACCATGTAACAAAGGGATGAAGACACACAGAGACTGCAGCGCTAATTTTATGGGAAGAGGATATTGAAAGAAGCAGATGATCTATTCGTGTTATTCAGCAGCTGTAAAGTTGGCATAAAAACCGAGGTGACAATACAGGTCACTGCTTTAGGGGACATAGAGGGCTAGGATTTTGCAAACCTAGGTCACAACATTTTCATCAAACAATCTATATGTGATCTCATTTTGCATGTATTTCTTTTGAATGGTTTATAACAAATTATGATCAATTTAAGATAGAATGTTGGATCTTTTTTAACATTGGCTCCAGTCCACAGTATCCAGTTTGGAATCTCTTCAAAACATACATGTTCTAGGAGGGTGCATTGCAGCCTACTACAGTTTAGAACACCAGACGATGTTAAGCACTAGTCTTTTGGCCATTCCTGAACAGCAAAAGTCACCAAAAAGAAACTATGCTAAAAGCATGGCATTCAATAGGCACAAAAAGAGCTGTATTTACATGTTGAGAATTGAAGCAGGAAGGAAAACTGAGTACTTGGTAATGACATAAGACTATAGTTAAATATAAATATTTAAGAGATACTCCCAGAGCATGCTGAGACAATTTCTAAAAAGATGCTTGGACTGGTGACATGATTCAGTTATGTCAGGCACTAAGCCTGACAAACCTGTGTTGACTTCTTGGAACTATATGATGGGAAAAGAGAACAAACCAACTCCTGAGAGTTATTCTGACCTCCACAAATGCAGCACACATACACATACATGCATGCATACATACATACATACATGAACACATGCACAGACATATATACATATATGCATGCATATACACATGCACACATACATACATGTAAAAAGGAGCTAAACACTGAGGGAGAATTTCTCAAAATTCTGCACGTTTGGAGATCAAATTATAGAACATGTAGACTCCGTGGAGAAGGCAGGATGGGACAATTAGTGAGCAGGGAAGGGAATAGTAGGCCCTTCAAGAGTAGAACAAAGCTTTGATGCCCAGGCGACCACAGTGGAGGAGGCTATGAACAAGCCCTACTTGCTGAAGCACACTATAGATTAGAGGTGGAGAGGAATCCCTCAAAAGGCTTGACCCAGCCATTTCCCCAGTGAAATGGATGGCCACATTTGTACCCAGCACTGACCACAGGATTTGTGTCGTGACACTTTCTCAAAGTAGCTATTTGTGCTGAGCCTGTCACTAGCTCGGCAGGAGGTTAGGATTACTAACCTCTCCTGGCTCTCTCCCACCCTCAGCATGAGACCAGTGGGCACACAGAGTGAGTGGGTGGGTGGAGGGGACGGGTTCCTTAAGACCTGCAGCCCTCAGGGAGGAATGAAGGGCATCGGGAGGCTTACACAGACCTGGGGACACAAGTGTCAAGCAAGCATGTCCCCACGACACAGTCCTAGGCCTGCCATCCTCTCTACCTTCAGTGGGTTGCTCTCAATGTGCCTCACCTGCGTGGAAACAGACTGGCCTCTCAAATTCATTCAATCCTCCCCACCCCCCATTTTCAAACCTCACACTGAAATGTAAACTCTCAGCTAACCACCCAGATCCTAAGCAGAAAGCCCCGCTATTCTCATTCTGTTGGTTTCCTATTAAACTGCAGCTGTGGGCGGCTCACCATATGCAGGGCATTCATTTCAACCATTTGACTTCTTCAGGCAGGGTGATAACATTTGGGATTTCATTTTTGTTTGTCCTACAAGAGTCTTGAGTTTAGGCCAAAAAAGTCCAGGCCCAGGATGAATGTGCTTCAGACCTCACTTTCTGTCAGGAGGCCAAGTGGACTTGGAGAGAGGGTGGAGCTGTCTGTGGAGACATGATTTTCAGTTTTGCCCTTTGCCTCTGGAGCCAGGGCTCTGGCGCACAGCCAGCCGCATGGAGAGAAGATTATGGTGTTTTCTAGGTAATTTTAAAGAGGACAAGCCCAAAGCAAAGTCAGGTGGTTTCAAGTCTGCATTGAATTTTTCATGTTCAGGATTTGCCATGAGCCGGGTTTTCCACAGGAGCCCATTGTCAGTGATGAGGGGGGCAAGTCTCCTGGAGACAGGCAGGTTTCGGTTGTTTGCTAATGACCTCTGGTTTTGCTTATGCAGAGTCTTGTTAACAAATTGAAATGTAGCGAAATAAAACATTCTTTCGTCCCTGCTTTCTTTCTTCCTTTTTTTCCCGTTCTTTCTCTTCTTTTTTAAACAATAGGAACGGTTGCAGTACACTGTCAAAACTGAGCTACAGATATTGGTTATTGTAGCATCATTAATACTGTGCAAAGATAAATTAGTCACTTCGGCAATCACACACATTCTTCAGATCTCCTGTCTGTGCTTTAAACAGAGCCTTCTCCTTGGGTTTGATAGATCCTATTGTTAAGAGAGCTGCAGAAATGTATTCAGAAAGTCTTTGAAATTTTTCCAACTTCGGGAACGTATTCAGCAGTAATTAGCCTTCAAGGCGACTGCTAAGGGGAGCTTGGCAGGGGGCTGCTCTTGAGTCTAAAAGTGAACCCCAGGCCGAGCCTGCGAGGGTGTCAGCTTTAGGACCCATGCCAGCTCTGCTGAACCTGCCCTGCGTGCTGATCCTACCTGCCTCTCCTGGTGTTCCATGTTACACACTCAACCTCTTTTCAAAAAGAAAGCCAAGTAGAGGCAGAAGATACAGGGAGTTGCAAGATAAACCTCAATAAACTCTGAACTCACGTACAGCAAATAACACTGAGGTGACCAGCTTAGGCTGTCTCGATGAGCAAAGTGATTACTGTGGTCAGTGAGGGTATGTGTTCAAATCCCCAGCACCCCTGTACGAAACCAGACTTGACAGCACATATCTGGGAGGCAAGGACAGCAGGATCCCAGGGGCTTGCTAGGCAACCAGTCAAGCCAATCAGTGAGTTCCTGGCTCAGAGACAGACTTGTCTCAAAGAAAAAAAAGGAAAGAGCCATAGAAGAAATCTTTGACCTCCACATGTTCAGGCACAGGGATATACACTTACATGTAGGTACATGTACATACATGCATACACTACACATACAGAACTATTAAACATAAATAGGAAATAACTCTTACCCCAGGCAAAAGGGACTGGCTTACTGTGACAGAGCTGCCATTTCCTAGTCAAGGTTAACCAGATCCCTGGGGTAGTTTATATGGAGACCACATCAGTTTCCACAGTATCCCTTTCCCTGTTCACTTGTCACAAAATTGTGATGGCTATTAGATAAGCCACGTTGAAATTTTTCAAAAGGTTTTGCTGTCTCAAGAACTGGAGGACATAATTTATATTCATTCCACCAGCCTTGTTCCCCTCACCAGAAGGTGCAGTAAAAGGCTAAAAGTAGAGCCGCTGTCACTGTCTGCAAAGGGACGCGTTCAGAAAAGACAGAGGCAGCTGCTCAGAAGCAGAGTGTCCAGTATGGTCAGAGACCCCTCCATGGAGGCAAATTGTCAGTAGATAAACCCCAGGGGCATGAGAATGAGAGAAAAATGGAATCTTGCGCAGCTTCCCCTTTAAGTCATGAGTTCGTTAGTTTGCCTGAGTAAAGCATTGTGGATGGAGAAGTTTCAACAGCAGAAATTTATTTCCTCCTTGTTCTGATACCAAAGGGCAGCTTCTTAGAGTCTCTGTGTAACCGACCTCCCTCTATGGCTCCAAGTGGTTTCTTCCTCCTGCATGTGTCTGGGTCCTGCACTCTGCTTGTAAACATATTGCTCACATTGGATTACATTCCCCAAAGTCAAATCTAAACTTAATTACCTGTTAGAAGGCTTTATCTCCAAATACAGCAATCACATTCTAAGGTACTGGGGACAGGTATTTAATTTTGAAAGCAATGTAATTCTTCCCATAAGGAAAACTGAGGCTGCTACAGTATCCGGTTTCCCCTTGATTGTGAATTAAAAAATGAATCCTGTTAGCATCACAGGCTTTAGAGAACATGTCTTTACCACCCTGGCTCCTAGTACCCAAACACTATAGTCTCTCCAAGACTAACATCTGGGGCAGTAAGATCTGGAGGGAAAGCACAGTTGGTGTAGTGAGGTGGCACTGACAGCTGGCTGTGATGATGGTGAAATGAAGGCCATTGCATCCAGGGTACCACCTTACAGATGTTCTGCCCATGTCCAGCTGCCACACAGTGATGACTTGGATCCAGACTCTGTACCATTCAGTTTCCTGGTATCACTGCTCTTCCTGGAGAAACACATGAGACTTTCTTAGGAGAGCTGAGTTCATCTCTTTCACGCTTATACACAAATCATTTGCAATGCAAGAGTTACAAAGGATTTATGGATACATACTGATGTATTAACTCTAAAACTAACTTTCATCTGTTTTTAATGGCCTAGAATACAACATATGTTTAACTTCTTTTACTCCTATGGTACAATGACTACTCCTAGCGAGATTTCCCACACTGATTTGCCGAATAGCTACGCTGGTTTACGTTCCCAGTAGCAAGGTGAGAGGGTGGCTTTGCCCCACACTCTCACCACCATTCTGTTTTCTTCTTCATGGTAGCCATTTGAAATGGAATAAGATGGAATCTCAGTGAAGTTCGGATGTGCGTTTTCCTGGCAGGTAGAATGTTGAACGTTTTGTACGTATGTATTGGGCAGTTGTACTTCTGAGAACTGTTTACTCAACTCCCTTGCCCATTTATTGCCTGGGTGGTTGGGTTTAACTTTTGAGTCATTTCCACATTCCAGATATTAGTCCCTTGTCAGATGCACAGCTTGAAGAAACTCTCGAAAGACCAGCGTGTCAGCACTGAGCCCTGCTTGGCCAGCACTCGCACTCTCGTCCTGGGTCTGTCTGTAACACCCCTGTCCATCACTCTGGTCCCACTCATCCTTTCAGCTCTCTCCATCCTAGGTTCTGCTCTCCCGGTTTACCGTGGCATAGCCTTCTTCCTCTAAATGACAGCTTTCCTGCCCCTCGACACTTCCTGTAAATAATTCCCTGTCCTGGCCTGACTCCATATCTATATTTCTTTTGTCAGTTTAGCTTCAGAGTCACTTCTAGACCCAAATGTCCTATGTTTAAAATGCCAGTGATATCTTTTCCCCTTGCTCTACTTCTTCTGTCTTCAGCTCAGCTAAAGGTACCAAATACTCAGTCGTTCATACTCAGAAAAGATGGAAACTTCATGTTAGATGTCTTCAGAACAGTTAGAACATGACACATTCATCAATGCATACTTAGTAAATTAGCAGGTATTGCATCAAGAAGTCTTTATATGCCCATGATCAAAATTATTATTATTTTATCTATGTGGACAAATGCTCAGGCTCACTAGGGCTTTCCCAGCTCTCACCTTGGCGTCTTCCCAGGAATCGCACCCTGACTTCTGTGGCCAGGCTTGCTTTGCTCTCCTGACTTGACTGTCTTCCTTCCCATCCCAGGATCTCTACATCTTTCACAATAGGCCTCCTCACCTGTTTTGGATAATACCTTCCTGGACCACATCAGATGGCAACCTGAAAGTCAGTCTTGGAATTCCTTTGGCACCTAACAACTGTAGCACAGAATCAATACCTGGCTATATACCTGCTCTCTTTCTTTAGTGTAAACAAGACAAGTAGCAGGCTGTTTTCCAGGGATTCTCAGACAAGGTAAATTCCTTGTTGAGTTTTACCTGGGAATTTTATTTCTCTTCTCTTCAGACAATGCAATCTCTGCACCTCCTTGTGATCCCGATGTGCTCCCTTTCATCCTGGTTTCCATGTCGCTTGGCTCTGCTTCAGCACCAGATTGTAATAACCGCTCATCAGGATGGAGGCAACAGCTATGTGGCCGTCTTGTCCTTGGTAGAGTTCTCTGTTGAGTGTTCTTAATTTTGCAAGATACATAACTTGAAGATGCAGCAGATCTTCTCGGAATAAAGTGTAAAAATGCATCTCCAAATACATGACCTTCTTCGGACTCATTTTAGGTCCCCATTCTCCTTTCTGAATAGTTAGTGCTTGACAACAGAGACAGATCTTGACTGCTCCTGATTGTCTAAGATAGAAAGCCTGCATTCTGTTCTTAGAAGGTCACTGATCTCCTACCTGAAGTGTGTGCTTTGTAAAAGGAAACTAGGCATCTGTGAGTGAGGTGAATGCCTTCTGAAATGGTGTCGTTTAACAATGTGTGCTTCTGCTGTTGTGCTGTTAAATACTCAAAATACCAGAAGGAAAACACACACAATAAATTTTTAACTTTTACAAACAAGATGAGCAAAATTGACCATCCACGTTGGTGAGAGTTTGCTAGATAACAGAAAACACCATCCCCACAACTCCAAAGGCCTCTTGGTGTCTTTCTGGTAAACTCCATAGCTAAACCATGTCTGGTTTTTTTGGTTGTTCATTTGTTTGTTTGTTTTACTTTATCATCATTTTTATCCCTTCTCCTCTCCTTTCTTAGCACCAGACAAAAAAAAAAACATTAAAATTGGCTTTTGGTAAAACTACTTGTGCTGTCACCAAAATCTGTCCCACTCCACACATTTGCTGCGTCCTTTTTTATAAGCTCGCCCATACAGAACACCTTAACTGTGAAGAAAACCACAGATGTAATCATAAAGCCATGTTCCAATTCAACCTGTATGCATACTTCCTGTCATTCTATTCCTCAGCGCTCCTCCATGAGCACATGCCTTTGAGCTGCTGAACATGTATGCAGATATGTGTTACTAATCCATATAACTACAAACACTTTGGGGACTTAAAATCCACCCAGCTCACTGGACTTTCTCATTGTGCAAAAAGTAAAGGCCTGGGAAATTCTTTCTGTTGCTGTTTCAACCAAAAGGAAAAGCAATGTTAGCCTTTATTTTAATGATCTACTGCACAGATTACCTTCTCAAGCATAGCTTTCTAAATAATATTGTTGGGTGTGGGAAGATACATGCTAGCTACTTATAAAATTAAAGCTTCCCCAACATCCAGGCCCCCTGCATTAACTACCATTTTACATCTAACATTGCAAGATAAATGAGAACTCATTTTTGCCCCAAAGTAGCTGTTTTGAGATTAAACAAATATAGGTCTATCTTGACCAGCTTTCTGTGACCTCTTCACTTTGCAAATTCTCTAGAACAGGAAGTGATCCAAGTGATCACATGGCTATTTCTAATATTCTGAGTCACCTCACCCAGGTTTGCCTCACATTGAGTTCATGTTTGCTTCTTCAATAAAAGTAATTCCAGTTTTGCTAAGTGGAATAAAATAGTCATCAAATCTGTTGCAAAGATACAGCTAACTCAAGCAGAATGCTTTTTAGGGTTCTCCATTCTGATTCTCATTGAAATGGAAATAAATATGTCAGCTATATTAGCATTAAGCATTACACAAAAAGTATAGTACATTTAATACAGGAGACATAAGCAAGATGAACTATCAAACCTCACCTTTACTCTGAAAATATGCCCAACATGCACACACATACACATTCACACACCTAAATAAATACGATGGGGGAAGCAAAGTAGGATATATTGTTCTAGATTCGTAATTTGATGTTTTTTAATTTGTACATTTAAAACATTCATTATGAACTCACACTATTACTACCTACACAAGACTGAGCCTCTCAGAAAGGCATCACCAACAGGAGAAGGGTTCATGAGACCCCCCCAACTCCCTATGGAGCTACTAAACTTTCATAGTTTCTGGATTGGCAGTGGCAGGAGGGCAGGGGGTAGCAACTCCTGAGATGTTGTTGCTTAAGTGAGTAAGTCCTCGCCCATATCCATGTAAGCAACCCTAATTAAACACTATGTGTTGTGAGAATTCCTTCAGCCAATAGCCTGGTCACCAACAAAGTTTAAAAGACATCAAAGTAGGAGGGGGCTTTGTAAGAAGAAGAAATAGTTAAGCAGAAGTGTAAAGGGAGCAAAAGGAACTAATGGGGATATATAATTCTAGTACTTTACATATGTGTATGTGCACATGTGTGTTTGTATCTGTGTTTATACAATTATGGAGGAATAGATTTTAACATTTGTGTAGGACTGATGATATAAGTCAATTGGAAGAAACACAAAGCTCGGCGCTTCACTTCTAGCACTGTATAAAACCAGAGGCGCAGTAGTTCGGGGCCACCCTCAGCTACACAGTCAGTCCCTTTGCAGCCACAGCAACCTGACACTCTGCCTCAGATCGTCTACATTTGCAATAGTGTGTAAGATCAATGACATAAACTTCAGGACTTAAAGTGGAGATTGGTACTTAAAACTATTTCAGTGGAAATATTTTGCCGTGTAACTTACTAGCTAGTAAATTACAGCTGTATAACTTGACATGCAAGTCATAATAAACAAACATAACTCTGGCTTGCAAACACTGTCTGACTCCTTTCTTCGTCTAATTCCTCATGATGTCCAGGCACAGACTTAACCAAGCAGATCTAGCTGCTTCCAGGTCTGGTCCGTTCTCCTTTGCACCTCCAATCGTTCATAGAGATCCTCCAATCTCTTCTCCATGCTTCTGGGACTCTCTACTCATCCCGACCCTTGTAGGTTTACAGGATGCTTCGGCCTAACTACTATGCTGTTGAATATGGAGCACCTCAGCCGTACTGGAAAACACGCCACCAGTAAAGGGGCCTCTTCTGAACCTGCTCACCCCCTTTTTTCTGTTGCTCCACAATTCCTCCAAGAGAAAGAGAAAGTGGCTTGAGAGAAGAGCTGTTGAAGGAATTTGGAGCAACTCAGTTGACCCCAGCGCTGAAGACATAATCCTCCTCTCCTCAATTCCAAAGAACAGCTCGACTGCTTAATGTTTTCACATTGCGTCCATAAAATGATTGCCTCTAGAAGCCCAGTTTCAAAGAACCTTGAGGTCAAGCTAACATTCACCAAAACGTCAGTGTGGGAAATACTCCCTTTATGAATGAGGCAAAGCTCGTAGCTTTCCCAATGGCTTTGAACACTCACTTACTAGTCAAAACCTGTGAATATGTGTACATTCTTTTTTATGGATAATTGGGCTCTTTATTGGTGGCGCCTCCTGGATTAGGAGGATTCTCGCATGCAAATAAGCTGAAGAGGAAGGCAGAGCAACAAAGAGCGCCTTTCATGTGGCTTCAGCTCTCAGGTAACTACATTTACACAGAGACAGATGTCAGGTTCCTAGATGTCCACAATCATCCTTCAAGTCATTTTAAATCAACTAGTTCAAATGCAAGTCCCGTTTAACATTAATTTTTGCTTTTGTTAATGTCCCAAAACAGCAAACTGGCCTGCTCTACATGTTCCTTTGAGAATAATTTGCCCAGAGCGTTGCTGTCTAAGCGTCAACTCCTGTACCTGAAGACAGCTGTCATATGCATTGCTATTTAATAGCAGGCCGCAGAAGTTAAGGTGACTAGGCGATATTTTCTGCATTAGAAGGGCCTCAAATTAAGTTGCATGTGAAATTTTCCAATAATGGTACTGAATTTGCAACACCTCTGTGGGTCCAAGAGCATTGGTTTCTTTGGTTTAGTTTGTGAGTTTTGGTTTATTTGTTTGTTAAACCACTTTCTTTTTTATGGTAGAATCATCCATTTTGTGTGAGCCTGAAGTTTTGGGGTCCTTTGGTTGCTTTTTCTTTTTTAAAGTGATGCTGTGGTCTCACATTTTGATGTTTCCTGGAAGAACTGGCTGGCTCTTTATTTAAATTACTTCACAGGAACCCACAGAACAATTTTTGGAAGAGATTTTCACGTTACTCTTCTTGGTCGCCATCCTTCTCCCTCAAGAGGATATTGTTTCTAGGTAGCATCTGTTTGCTTTCCTTCAGCTTCAGAACTCAGGGTTAGAAACTGTATTATTAGTTTTCTGTCCTCTCCCCTAACTATCTGAATAGTATCCCCTATAAAATGCCCCCTCCCCAACAAAAGAAGCATTTACAGGTCAGGCACACATTTCTATATCCGGTTGGAAAGTTCATCATTTAGAAACTAGCCCAACCTCAATAACCACATATGGTGTTTGAGGCTGCTGGAGAATGTTTTAACACAAATCTTTCTATTCCAATTCTGTTGGGGTGCTTGGAGGTCCCCCATAAATGAGGGAGACAAAGGACACAGAGGAAAATGGCCATTTAGGTCTCTGTCATCTCAGCATGTGTCAAGAACAGGAAGCCACCCCTGCAGAAATTATTTCTGAGTTAGCAGGCTGGAGAACGGCCGGGTCTATTGGTTGTTCTGAGTATGATATACAGTATAGCCTGGTTGGAGAGTGGCCGGGTCTATTGGTTGTCCCGAGTATGCTATAAAGCATGGCCTGGTTGGAAAACAGCCGGATCTATTGGTTGCTCTGAGTAGGCTCTAAAGCATAGCCTGGTTCTCAAGTTGTCACTGCAAAATGCTGCATACAGGGAGGTTTCATTTCTTTAAATAGATTTCACTCTTCCAACTCTCTAATGCCAAGTCTGTATTTCTTATTTTTCAGTTGATCAAAGAGAAAAGCTATTACTACTTCTATTATTTTGAATTTCTCAGTATTACATTATTATTCTACTAAGTTGCAAAGTTTGGAAAGCATTTAAAATTGTTTAAATTTTTTTGTAGACTCATGATCCAAATTCTAGGAACATCAAGTAAGATGGATTCTGTTATAATATGTACCACTGAACAGTCTTTTAGAAAAACAAACTTTTCTGTATGCTCTATTTTATCCCATCTTTGCTGCTGAGTAACATGGCTCACAGCAAAAACTGTCCTAGGATCACAGAGAACCCAGCAATCAGAGCACCGTCTTTCTATGTTACACACGAGAAAACTGACGTTCAAAGGCACGAGGTGAAACTACCCAAGTGCTGTAGTTTCCCCCATCTTTCATGACTGGCCCTAGCTTACTTTGCTACTCCCGTCTTTTGCTGCTATCCTCATAGTCTTCACCAGAGAACTGGAGTCGAGTCTTTGTCCTCTTGCTCTTTTGATTCTTGCTGTGCTATCCTGGCTAAAGAACAGTTTCCATCCTGGTCATAGCATAGAAGAGAGAATTTTATTTTCTCCTCACCAAATACCCCTCAGAATTGTGGGCGATATCCTCAATGGTATTAATAACTGTGATAGGGAAAACACAGCCAGTAATAATTAACTATTTGTACACCTCATTTAGTGTGCACTTAGCAAATATTGGTTGAGTTGCATGGGAAAGTAAAGAGCAGGAGCAACAGATTTGTTGTTATTACTTTTGTGTGTGTGTGTGTGTGTGTGTGTGTGTGTGTGTGTGTGTGCGCGCTCGCACGCGCGTGAAGACTGAAGACGAGGCAGAAGGGCCCTAGAGGGCTTGCAAATAGAGGATGTGCTTAACAGCTAAAAATCCTGAGACCAAAAGCAACCTCCCCTCCTCCACGACCTACTTACTTTCCTGAGCTATAATTTTCTTTTCCATAAACACCATCTACCTTACAGAAATTTTATGCGGATTAAGTCAGACAATGTGTGCGGAGCCTGGTCCACAGAAAACCTTCTTTCCTGCCCTCCACATCAGCCGGTGCTAGTCGGCCACTCTGCTTTGTCTGAACATCAGACAATTAGAAGCAAGCTGGGCTGCGTAGCTTCATGTGCTTTATTGGAATGGGACGCCTGGAGACCCAGAGAAACCTAGTGGGTCGAGGTTTTATTTCAGTGGCATGTGCACAGGCTGTGGGTGACATTTTCCTTCTCTTTTTATCGGCACATTGTTAATGCTAAGCTTGCCATTTGAAAGGGAAATACACAGGTGAAGGGGGTTTTGTCTAGTGAAATCTGACTGCTTTGCAAAACGCTTTTTTATGGCAACACACTGTGCAGCAATAGTTAGTTAACTAAACGACCTCGGGTATTTTCTAGAGAAATGTTTAAAATCATGAAGCCCCTGTGACTTTGACATACACAAAGGATATTGTGAGACTACTACTAAACATTGGCAGTGTTAGTTCTCAAACCGTCTTTTCACAATCTGTGGTATTCTAAAATCAATACTCATGTCCTAGTAAGTCATAAAAAGTTTGTGAGCTCTGAAATTTATATTTCGCAAACTCAAAAGCAGTGTGCTGGGGATTAGATGCTTTCAAGGTCTTTTATGAAAACGTTAATATATTTCATGATATTTAATGCTTAACATACATATTTAATACATTTAAGTATTTGAGGCAGATCTTTAATAATGTTATCCTTGGAGACAAAATGAAATAGAATGATAAAATATCTTATTGAACAAAGTGTAATTACTATTCAAAATAGCACTAGTGGATAAGTCGCATTTCTGTACCTGCATTTTATGCCTGTGCAGGACATGGGACCTACTGGTCTGTAGATAGGAGCCCAGATGGTATAGTAATGAGTTCAGTAAGTTTCCCGACCTATGAATTTATCAAGGTTAAACGGAGTCTTTGAAAATGTAAACCTTCTGTCCCTTTCCCAAGCACACACCTACCATAGCCAAGCGTTACTTCCACAGTGACTTTTATGATAGAAGGCTCAGCCTTGGAGGTTTCAGGGAATGAAGAAGTTGTGGAAAGGCAAGAAAAGAAAAGCATTTCAGTCAAGATGACGAGCAGGGGAAAACTGAGGTGAGTAGCATGAAGGAGGGAAGTTATTTCCAGATGTTTCGAAAGTGATGTCTCCAGAGTAGACTCCACTTTTTTCTGAACTTCTCAGTAAAGAAAATATCAGAAAGAAATAGAAGAAACATACTATAAAAATTAACAGAATCACTTATCACGGGGATTGTCATGTTTTCTGATGACAGCTCCTTGGAGAGTGACTGTCTAAAGCTGGGTGGGGTTTTCACTGATCACAACAATAGCAGCAGGTGTGTCGTGTGTTTATTGTATACTTGTACTTGTATCCTTGTCTACAGTTCTGTGTGCTTAGATGTACTATTGACTGAATGAATGAGAGAAGATACTGAGAATCTTAAAACACGTTTGTTTTAGCCATCATTGACTTTTTTAATGTGCTGTGCTCTCTAACAAATAGTGGCCAGCTAGCTAGAAAATCAAGAATCTGTTGTAAATTTTTTCTCTTGTGCAAAGAGTTAGAATGTAATATACACAACTCTCAAGGAAGGACCAAAAAAATATTTTTAATGTATATAAGAGGAAATGATACAATTATGATATTAGGTAGTAAATTGGTAGTTGGATTTTCTGAAAAAAGTTTGAATTATGTAATACAAACATTGAGAGGAAGATATAAGTAAGTAGCCAATAAGCAAAAAATTTTGGCTTCTAATCATATTTTAGACATGAGATTTAGAATATTTTTGTATGTAAAAATTATAGAGTAATAATACGCAGGACTATAAGACAAATGTCTAGTTTGTTCCTTTTGGGTGTTTCAATGGCAGATACTGTTTTTCAAATTGCACTCTCTCACAAATACTTTTGAAGTTAAAAATTGACACATCTATCTTTTATAGACACACTCCAAACACAAACACAAACACATACACACACACATACACATACCCCACTAGCCCAAACTGTGTTGCTTTAAGCTATCTAAATTTTGTTTTCATCAAACCAGTGACTTTTAAATGTCAAGAAACTGCAAATAAAGGAAAGAAATCAATTATAGTTACTACCATAACAAATTGTTGCATTATATTTAGGTTAAAGAACTGTGGGTTTGCACTGATTTTCTCCACTTCAGTTTCAGCGCGTGGACTGTGGGCATTTTGCATGCACAAGCAGCACACATTGGCAGTTCGCTCTGATATTTGGAGCTGATTCCCTACAGATGTGTTTGAATATCCGAAGCAGAAAGGATTTGATTGTTATATTGTATGTTATCTTTTCTTGATCTTACCACCCTGGCCTGTGTCGTCATTCCACAGAGCCAGAGAAGAGACTACAGACAGCTGACTGGAGGAAGAAGACGAAAATTCCCATTGTTTAGATTTCTGTCAGAGGATATAAGAATAGTTAATTTCTTTTATCTCTGGGGCTTTCATTATCATTTAAATTTCATTTTACATTAATTGATCAGGGATTAGTAAAGCCATTATGCAGAAATTAGAATAAGACAAGCCAGATGGAATGAATAATTCATAAAGTCCAATTACGTTTTATTTCTGGTGTACTTTCAAACTTGCCTCTGACTTCTGTGCTATTTTGATGTGACAATATTCTCTGGAAATCAAGTGTGCCATTTTAATTTATTATATCCCTCTGGAGTGGAGGCATTTGTATGCAGTTGAAGAATGTTCAGTGTTTCCACTCAGAACATCAACTTTAGGGGTCTTAGAAATCCTTAGTGATTTAGAAAGGATGCCATATTTTCTGTGTACATTAAGTAGTTCTACAATGAGCTACATCCTTCCGCTTGGTTCAGGTAAACTAACCCTGAAGGTTAGGGATGTTAGGGTCTCGAATGGCGAGATTCCCACTTTTCTATAAAAGCTGAAACCCCCTTACAGGTATTTGTTCCCTTTCCTCGCCTCAAAGGAAGAGTTAAAATATGAATTTGACCTGCAGTTGGACTGGAAGTGGCCGCAGTTGCTGCAGCGACAAGCGAGGACCACGAGGTGGCAGACGTTGCCTTCGGTGCAGAACCAGGGCTCCCAGGGACCGCCCGAACTTCGGAGCATCCCAGCGGGTCCAAGCCCCTCGGACCACTGCTGGGTTCAGGCTCCCTGCGACTTGCACAGCTTGGCCCGGCAAGAATTCCGAGCTAATGGCAGTCGCGTCCACCTGTCTGGAATGTCGCTTACAACTGTGTCTGAAACCGCCTCACTCCGCGGGTCCCGGCCCCGGCCCATTCAGAGTATCCCCCACCCCCCGGGATTTATTTATGCCACTGGACAGTTGTAGTCACATTAAAGCTCCGGTTCACCTTCTCGAGGACTTTCATCTCGGGAAGTTTTATGACACTTGGTGAATGTGCAAAGTTTTTAATTAGGCTCTCTAGACAGCCCGAGGCGGCGGCAGCGCCACTAAGTCTTCACGGTCTCTCTGCTTTACAGCACAACAAGCCGCTCTACTCCTTTGAAGACAATGCAGACTATGTGTACGATGTCATGTGGTCCCCTGTGCATCCCGCGCTCTTTGCCTGCGTGGACGGGATGGGGCGCTTGGACCTCTGGAACCTCAACAGTGACACCGAGGTGAGCGGCACAGGCGTCTGGGCCCAGGACTGGGAGGGGGCAACCAGGACCACTCTGCAGTCTTATTCTTGCTGCAAAAAACGACCTTTTGTGGATAGACCCTCCAATGGCCTCTGGGCTGCGCCCATCGCCTCCACCCCCACCCACCAGCAGATGCATTGCCAAAAACTCATGTCATTTCATCGCTCAACTATAGAAAATCTAAGACAATTACTGACACTGCACACACACACACACACACACACACACACACACACACACACTTTTTTTTTAAGAGCACAAGGTGTACTCATACCTTTCCCCAAGGGAGAGGACACATAGTGTTAAAATAATTTTATTGGCAGGCACATGGAAAAGAAAGTTGTGGTTGATGCTGTTTTTAGATTGGATTATTGAAACGGAGTCACTGTTGGCTATTTGTACAATTTCTGTTTTGACTCCATAAAAGATGATTCTCTCTTCTGCTTTCTGGTTAGATCTACCATTCATTTAATTTTTACCAAACAAACACTCCTTGTCTACAATATTGAACACTCGAAGGCAGTAGTTTCTAACTTTGAACATGTATGCAAAAGACAGATTTTTTTAGGTGGGATTTTAACATTTAAAGTCATTCACACGTGAAAAAAAGCCTGTTTCTAAAAAATGTTGATAATTAAATGATTATTTTTAAAGTGTATATCATCTGCTTTGTTCCTTTTTTTCAATCCCTCAAAATTATTGAGGGTCTAAGTCAGAGCCATTTGGGCTTTTTCTGTTGTTGTTCTTATGGGGGGAATGTGTCCTATGAATGAATATTACGTGTCCTAAAATGGCCACTGCATCTCTTCTTGGGTTTTGGTTCAGAGAGCTCTCCATAAATGCAAATGTGCAGGTAAGGAGCACATGGTAGGAGGTATATGTCAAGGAAAGGAGTCTTTTGAAGTGCTTGGAGCAGGAAGCTGTTTGGCCTTTTTAATTAAGGACCCTACAGCTGGAGGACATGGAGGAGGAACACACAAAGCTAGGATTTTTTTTTTTTTTTTTTTGGTGGGAGGTGGCATGGAAATTTCCATCAGGTGGTGTTGCATCTGGGTATCTTTAAGGGCACAGATCCCTGTACCTATCACCAAACAGCTACCTTCTTAAAGTACTTCCATGCAGCCTCTTTTCCCTTTTACCTCCAAGAACTGTGTGCCGGGGAGGTTATGTAATGAGGCATCTTTGAAAGCAATCAAACGGCATGAGTGGGGCACCCATCATTGGGGATGCTGAAATGTTTATAACATCCTTGCTTCTAATAGTAAAATGCTATTACCTTACGTCGTAATGGCTTCCCAAAGTCTTTCATCACTGTTGATTAAAATCATATTGCTTCTATTTGCTAGGAGAAACTCACCCAAAGCAACCAAAACACAAACGCTTTCCAGATTGACTTGGGAGTTTGCTGTATCAGAGAGCAGGCCAAGCTGAGGTGATGTTTGCACAACACCCGGCTCCAGTACGCAGGGAGGGATGGAGTGTTCTGCGCCCTCTATAATAACTCCCATCTAACTTTTGTGGGGTTTTGTTTCCTTGTTTGTTTTTTAACAGAAAGAGAAAGTGATGCTTTGACATTGCTTCTCTTTCTGTGGGTGTCAGAGAGAGAAATGCAGAAGAGTTTTATGGTTAACATTTAAAAACTCAGGGTTGGTCACACATACAGTTGGGTTTTATAATGAACGTGGTTCTGCTTCACAGCGACAGTAACAATACACCGAGTCTGATTCTAACCCAGGACCTCACACTTCTAAAGACCTCCTGGCATTTTCTTCTTCAGGCCAGTTGAGTAATATTTTTTCAGGTATAAGTCAGATTGGGAAATAGAAAAGAGATTTATTTAAAAAAAAAAAAGACTGAGGGAGTCTAAATCCCCAGTCTATTTTTTTGTTCTGCAAATTATACTTTTAAACTAAGTTGTACCTGATGCTCCTGTGTAAAAATGGCTTGTATTTACCTTTGATGTGACTGGCTTTTACTGGTTAGTAATCTGTGCTATATACATCTTTTATTTGCAGTTAAAATGACTGTTCCAAAAGGACATAAGAATACTTAGGAAATCAAAGCTGAAGGCAACACACATGCATAGGACATCAGATTATTTTAGTACGCGTTTGTTCACACGTGACCGTCTCTTACCCCTTAAATTAGTGTAGACATATTTTGTTATTCATGCACTCATTAATAGTTAGCATATACTACAGGCTGTGATAACCTATTCTATTTTTTATAACAGCTATGAAAAGAAAGCACTTTGGATATTGTTTCAAATAGACTTTAGCTTGCTTTATTACTTTCATTTCAAGTAAACTAATTTCTTTAGAAACACATTAGGATTGTTTTAACTATATGAGAAGGTCAGGGTTTTTTTAGTAATTTTTTGCTGTGTTCATATGAAGATTAAGCATTTTACTTAGCTTTTAGATTATCCAAGGTAAAATCTGATGTTGAACATAGAAAATCCTGTATGATACTTCTAAGTTACAGCATTAAAAGTGAACTCTGAAGGTTCTCTAGCTGAATCAGGAATTTGTTTTCAGGACAGCACAACTAATAATAAAGTGTATTGACAGAATTATAGTCGATCTAAATTCACATTGTTTTTATTCTTTGCATGGTTTGGTTAAAAATTCAGACTCCAGCTTGCACAGCAGGCTACCTTTATAGTTAGAAACTGGGTATTTTAAAAAATGAGCTGGGAATTTTCATTTTACATTTTTGCTCACAATTGACATGCAATGATTTAAGCAGGTGAAAAGAATTTTTATTGATTTCAAGATGAAGTTTAAACATAGATTCTTACATATGATGGAGTTTTTATTGCTATTTTAAAGATAGGTACTGGCTCAAGAGTTTCATATAAACAGATGGTTTCAGTCCTTGGAGCAGCTGAACGCTGGGGTGCTAAGCCACAGTACACGTCATGTTTCCATGTTGGTGAATCGCATTTATTTGGCACAGGTCTCACACAGTGGCAGGAGATGCTCTCAGTGGCCTTTTAAGCATTTTTCCCTTTCTCTTTAACATGTACCATTTTCTTTCTTAATGGTGTGCTGTCATTTCCTTATACAAGGCCAAGCACTGTAAACAGCTGTAAACCTCCAAGCTTAAAGACTAGAGCACACACACTGAAGAGGGCTTGGTTCAATTCAAAATCCTTCCTTCACACACTAAGGTTCTTGCAGTAAATAAATAAATGACTGCAGGTTCTATTTCAGCCCTGCTGGTTCACTGTAATCGTGATTATTAGCCCAGTTTTTAGTGCTTCTGGATTTCCAGTGTTTATTAAAGGAATCACACACATAAATAGCTACATTTTAACAGGGTGTCACTGTCTGGGCAGTGAGAAAGTTATGGACCGTTCTCTGCATCTATCGGGGTATTGCCACCTGGAGAAAGAAAGAAAAAATGAAAAGAGGAAAGAGGAGAATTAAGACCCTTGAAGCTTCTACCTGGGCACCTCTTTCCTTCTGATCCTCCACTCCCTAATGAGGCTGATAAGTGGCTGACTATCAGAGCATGCATTGCTCACGTTCTCATGAAGAATCATGTCATCTGAGTAATTGACTGTTTCCCCCAGACCCTCGCCTTTGTCCTCAGTCCACGTAAACACAGACGTCTTTCCCCCCGACATATCCCACAGGATCTGATGGTCAAGTGTGGCATGGAGCTACTGTGCTCATGCGCTAGACAAACACCTGATGAGATCTGGACAGAGATGCCTAGCACCGGCTACCTTCACTGTGGGAAAGAATGTCCCTGCTTCCCTTCCCTTTCTCTCCTTTCTACCCCTCCAGTCAGTGGAGCGTATGATTCTAGAACAATGACTCTTTCACTCTGGTGCAGGGGATGGATGTGGCTTCGTGCACAGGAAGGTAGATGTGACTCATGGAGAGGAACACACCGCTGTAGATTAGTATATTTATATTCATATTCCTTTTTGTGTCGTTAACCCCTTTGGCAGGTGCCAACAGCAAGTGTGGCCATTGAGGGGGCATCTGCCTTAAACCGTGTCCGTTGGGCGCAAGGTGGCAAGGAAGTTGCTGTTGGGGACTCAGAAGGCCGCATTTGGATCTACGATGTTGGAGAGGTACATATTTGGAATGTTGTGTTTTGTTTTATTGATTTGTTTGTGGAGAGGAGATTGACTTGCGAATTTACTTTAAAGACCTACCCAAATGTGGCAAGACTTTCTGGGTCACAAGAACCTTCTCAATTGCATTTGCAAATTTCCATTGACTTCAGGGGGAGTTTGTTAACACCTCCTTGGGGCCTAATTTGGCTTGTCTCTCCATGCACAACACACTTCAGTTAATGATCTGGACTCCTCCTATTTGTGCTGTGGAAACTCCCCATTTACCATACGGAAGCATGAGAAGGCTCACTAAAGCACACCAAACTCATAGTGTTAGGACTGAAATTGGAATTTGCTGTTTACTCTGAGACAGTCAAGTTGTAGTTAGTTAGTGTGCTGAATCAAAATCACAGCACTGAAGTAGAGCATTGCCAATTTAGAAGGCTGAGATTAATAAAATTTTATACCATTTTTGACATTACCATGTGAGATTTTGGTATGTCATGTAAAGTAAGTAACTATTATGGGATGTATCAATGTGAAAAATAATGCATCTTTTACTCCAGAAAATAATTTGAATTTGTGGCCTATCTTTACTTTTCTATTATACATATATATACACATATGTATACATTACATATACATATACACACACACACATATATATAATGTTTTCTTTTTAAGAAAGTGTTGGAAAAACTTGATTTCTGGTGAGGTTAAGGGTTTTATTTTTGCTTTCCCTTAAAGACAAAAACAATACAGGAAAAGCAAGCAATTGTATAAAGTTAGTTAGGCATAATTTGAATCTGACATTTGCATTCCAGAAAGAAAATAGACCACATCTGTATGCAGAGTCCGAGGCTGGGAAGTCCTCTGTGACTAGCTGGTGGGCTAGCTTAGCTGATCAGATGAGAAAGGTTTGCGCAGTTCCGCCAGTCCTCCTCCTGGGGCTTGGCAATCCCAGGCGGGGTTCTCAGCAGTGGAACTTTGAATGGCACACTCTATAGCGTGGTGTGTGGCGCTCTACAGTGGATTATGCTAAAAGAAGCCAGACGGCATTTTCAGATTTCAGCTGGGGAGAGAAACTACGGAACGTTAGGGATGGGGCTTTCTATCCTATCGTGCGGAAGGCCAAGTAAAACAGTTGAGAGTCTCTTGCTTGTCCTGTATTTAGTCTCTCGTCCCCGCCATGGTTACTCCTGATTGCTACAGTTAAAACTTCCAGAATGCCAGAGACTATCAACACGGGTCTACATGGGGAAGATCCAGATGGCCAGGTGCCCTGCAGCTTGGAGTCTGGGAAAGAGACTGACCTCTGAGTCAGAAATATTTATTATCCATGGTTTCCTAGTCATATTTTCTGCAATGAGGATTCTTTATGTTTGATGTACTTTTTCATGGTCTTCACCTAAAACAAAGCAACAAAACAAATATTTGTTGAGCTGTTTCCTAAAAC
The DNA here is from genome assembly GCA_004026605.1 of Ondatra zibethicus. Taxonomy (NCBI): domain Eukaryota; kingdom Metazoa; phylum Chordata; class Mammalia; order Rodentia; family Cricetidae; genus Ondatra; species Ondatra zibethicus. The sequence continues at coordinate 70,240 of PVIU01001722.1, forward strand.
ATAAAGAAGCAAGTAAAGGAACATTTAAACAAGGTTTATTTTTCTCTCCTACTTGCATGGTTTTCTTTTTTCTTTCTTTCTTAATAACAACTGTTATTTGGGAAGAAAAATAAAGGTGGAAAAAGGTCCAAAAACAGCAGAATACAGATGAAATATTAAAACTCTCTTTGTCTCCCTCAAATGCGTGATGCTCTTTTTAGGGGTACATCAGTTATTTTAGTCTTTTGTGCTAGCTAGCCCAGTGATCTGGTTTATTTTATAAAGGACTCCTGAAAGACTTCCACGCTTACAGAAATATTACATAGGTGGTAGATACATCCCAAATAAGAAAAGAAAAAAAAACAGAGTAACATAGACATAATTTTCTGCAGTAAGATCCATTGATACTTTAGGACTAGAATGACTGAACTATGACTCTGTCTGGGGAGTATGTGTGATTTTACAGAAGTTGCTTCAGCTGATATGGCTGCTCAACTCCTTCCTAGGCCACTATCATCATCTCTAAATTGTGAACTGTTGTTGTGCTCATATGTCTACTATCACACTGCAGGGCAGGCTGGTTTTCATTTTTGTATTATTGCCCTTGCTTTTCTAAGTGATATTACAGACTGAAGAAATGTCTGCAGCTATAGGCCAGTCTTGCCTATTGTCTGGAGTCTAGACAGGCTATAGAAAAATCCCTGCGACATATAATAGGCCAAACAATTTGTAGGGTTGTTTATCCTTACAAATTCACTACTAGGAGAGGGAAGGGGAATATACCATTATATTGAACGTAGGTAATGTTACAATCTTTCAGCCCTTCTCTGAATGAGTGAAAACCAGGCTAGGCTTCAACACTTGAATGATTCTTTCTGTATTGTTTGATCATACACAAAGCAGTGGTTGGTTCAGACTTAACAACGTCATTTAGACTATCATTTTTCCTAAGTGTTTCTGTAAAATATCTTATATTTTTTCTAAGGTGAGGGTCATTTCTCTCCCTCTTGCTGTCCTCCATAAGCTTGCTTTTAACCTTTGAAGACCACCACTGTTGAGGCACCAAGGACTGACGGGAAAGATGGAATCTTACAGTTGAGGCTTAGCTGAAGCCTACTTTCTAGAAATGGTAGAATTCTCCAGGGCAACTTCTGCCATTGTTGTAATAACCGTTACACCATTCAGCAGCCTGGACCTGACTGGGCATCGCTGTACTTAGGATGAGGGATGCTTCCAAACAGTGCCTTCCCAGCCTCCTAACTCTCCACTGCAGAAAGCCATCTGGGGGTGCTTTCAAGACTAGCCAGCCCGCTGAGAATTAGAGGTCAAATCCAAAGCTGGTACATAGCTGATGAGAGGAAAAGAGCCTAAGCAGGAAGCAATTTAAATAGAAAAAATATAGAGGAAGAAGTAAAATATATGGCATTGAGAACCAAATTGTCAGTAGGTTGTACTACCATGATCAGCATTCAAAATCAGTCCTCTGGTCCTCATTAAAGTTGAATTCCTCACCAGGGTCATACTGGCATTTGGAAAGCCTTGATGGAAAAAGATAAAACACTTCTAGATAACTCTTAAGATGCAGTCTGTGCAAGAATGTAAATGGTAGTTTCCAGAATCCTCGATGCTGATCAGTTTGCCTTGTGAACGGAAAAGGTTTCTGTCTGCGAGAAGCCCTCTTGCATCCGGTCTCCATTGTTGATTTGCCCGAGACCTCTGAGACTGGAGAAGGAAAGGCAGCTGCTAGCTTGTGTGAAGATCTTACTCTGCACGTGGAGCTGCCTACATTGGTGTGGGGCTCGTGCAGCCTCACAGAGTCCTGTGTTTCAGAGCCCCAAGCTGAGTTGAATGCTCTATCGTCACTGTCTTGCAGTTGGAAAAGAAACTTGTCAGCAAGATGCTCCATATTGTCTTTTCGTAACGGGCCCTGCATGTTATGTAGTCTGTTCTGTTCCCAAGAAAACTGATTATAAGACAAATCAGAAATAAAACATTTGTCTCTGACTTAGATCATTGGGGGAAAACAAAAGGAAATCTCTAGAAATGTGATGAAAGAGAGTGCATATAACTCTACTGCCTATGTCTTACATTAGAAGATTCTAGACGACCCTCACAAGGTACAAGGTGCAAGGGTAGTGCTTAAGACAAGACAGAGCTCTGTGGCGCCTGACTGCAGCCTCATTTCCATCCTACAGTCAGTTCAGCTTAAAGTATAATGACTTCTGCAATGCCTGCTTTATCAGATGAAGCGGGGTGGGGCAAGTCATCACTGTGCTCCCCACTGTGAGGGACTTCCTGCGAACACCATTGGCGGCAACTCCAATCTAGGCCAGGTGGGAAGGCACTGCAGAGAGTGACTCTGGTGGCACCAGCTGCTAACAACCATCTGCCTCATCTGCCCCAGCTGAGGCGACAGCTGCTGCAGGGAGTCCCAGCACACAGCCCCAGTGAGCATGGCCTTCTCTATTATGGACAATTATCCTTCATGACTCGTACAATGATAGCAGTGGCTCAAATCCAGATTTACTGATGCAATTTATTAGGGACTTGTGAAGAGGTAAACAGAGAGTTACATATGAGCTCACGGAAATCAACAGGTTGAATTATCTCAGGGCCTGTAGCTCAGGAAGTAAAACATAAACCAGCCATGTTTTCAGGCTTGATGCTGTGTTTGTAAAGCACACGTTTCTGCTTGTTTGGCTTCAGCATTGTATCTGGAAATCTGCTACACATATTGATTTTCACAGATAGGGGTCTTGTTCATTCTCAGAACAGGTGTTTAACTTCCATTAGCATAAATAGAAGCTATGCAAATCCACTGTAAGACAAAAAGCCCCCTTTTTATTATTTGGTTGTAATTTTTATTCTATTTATGCTTTCAAAAATCACGTAAGTAGACAGTGGTTTCATGGATAATTTAAAATTTCTGAACTCTAAAATAAAGGAGCTGGAGAGATGGCTTAGCAGTTAGAACACTTGCTGCTCTTCCTGAGGACCCGAGTCCAGTTCCGAGCACCCACACCGCACTCCTCACAAGGACTTGGAGCTCTGACTCCAGGGGCTCTGCCGCCCTTTCCAGATCTCTAGAGCAACCGCACACACTCATAAATAAAATAAAAAAAGGTCAGTTTTTTAAATAAGCCTAACTGGGCGGTGGTGGTGCACATCTTTAATCCCAGCACTCAGGAGGCAGAGGCAGGCAGATCTCCGTGAGTTCGAGGCCAGCCTGGTCTACATATAAGAGCTAGTTCCAAGACAGGTTCCAAAACTACACAGAGACCCTGTCTCAACAAACCAAAAAGAGAGAAAGAGAGAAAAGAAAAGAAAGAAGGAAGGAAGGAAAGAAAGAAAAAGAAAAAAGAAAGAAAAAGAAAGAGAAAGAAAGAAAGAAAGAAAGAAAGAAAGAAAGAAAGAAAGAAAGAAAGAAAGAAAGAAAGAAAGAAAGGAAAGGCCTAGCTTTTCACTACAGTCTGAGAAATCTCCACATTGCCAGATGTGATTGATCCACTCTGGTGTTCTAGGGTCTCATTCCATTAATTAGAACACGGATAAAATAACAAGTCATAAATTAAGCCTAAATATAACCTCAGATGTGTTTATATTAGAATATACTCATAACGATCTGTTGAAAACTGCTGGAGTTTTTCTCTTTTTTCCTAATGATATGTGAACACACCTAGTTTACAAATTTAAAACTAAAAATGACTTAGCTACCACCGTTCCATTACTGGCTAGAAGGCTTTTCACACACACACACACACACACACACACATATACACACACACACAACCGACTTTCTCTGTGCATGGGCTAGTGTATATAGAATTATTCACATGTCCTCATGATTGATAGTCAGCATATCTACCTGTCTTGCAGGCGTGTTTTCTGGAAAGCCCGCTGCCATTGTTAGTGCTTCGGTGCAGGCTTGCGGATGCGGTTGTCACAAATATCCCCTAACAACTATGTTTGCTGCTTATCTGAATTAGTTAGGATGCTGTGTGCAGCTTTGCTTTTCAAAGAAGCAGTTTATCTTCCACTGCCTATTATTTCTTTTTCCATTAACCTCTTCCAGAGAAGATTCTGTTTTCAGTTGTGATAAATACATGCAGCGTTCAAATCCCTGATTACATTTTTATACTACACAGATGACAAAATTTCAAAATCATTTTCAGCTTAAAGTAGGATTTGCAAAATAAAATGATCACCTAAAAGCTGTGGTTTATGGAAAAAGCGAATCTTCTCACCCTAGCTCTGCCTGTTGACCAATTAATAAATAGGAGCACACATAAATCTTTAAATTTAAACTGTAACTTTGGAAACATCACAAATAGCTCATATGACATGACTACTTGTGTGCCATAAGAACAGCACTTAGATCATTACAAATTTCAATAAAAGCCCTACATTTGTCAATATATTTAAATGTACTGAAAAGTTCTTGAGAAGGAAAATGCAGTTGAATATGTATATCAAATGTTATTGCTAAAACAATAAATGTGATAAGTATCTGTTTGAATAGTTTAAAATGGAAATAAAAAAGTATGTTCAAAAGCATATTCAGAATCCCAAAAGGAAAAATGACCAATGCTATAAACTTTAAAACAATGACCTAGGTGTTATGTCTAAGAATTATTTAAAAATGTTTCCAGGGTTTAGCTCAGTGGCTGAGCTCTTAGAAAGAAAAATGAAAACATTTTTTCAACTTTTGCACAGTCCACAAGAATAATAAAATAATAATAGTAATAGTAATAATCCAGGAGATGTTTCTCTTGTAGTTAGTCATAAATAGCATTTAGTGAAATCTGGTAGACAGAAGTGCTAGAAGTTGAACAGCGTTTGAGTGATACCAAATCAACAGTGTATTTATACATTTTTTTCCAGTGAATTATACGAAACAGTAATTGTTTGCCCTTCACCATTTTCAATAGGACAGGGTGTACATTATTCTCAAAAGGAGCATGGGTCTTTGTGTAAATAACTGCTCTCCTCGGGAACTGGGTTGACAGACCGTCAAATAGAAAGTTAAAATGAAACCTGGCTGGTAAGGCAAACCAGTGCTTCCTCACGACCAAGACTGTGGATGAAGGCAGGGGTGTGGTTGCTCTTGTCCCAGCTCAAGAAGAGCTTGGGTGACAGCTCAGTTTCCAGGAGAGCAGGGCAGAGCTGGTGTCACTTCACAACATCTGGTTATGGCCATCTGAGCGCTGGTGTTTCTCATTAAGAAAGTGGGCCTGCAACTTGCTAGTCGACAGCCCTCTCAAGTACTGCCTTCTTTGATGGAGAAACAATTTTAGATTCTTTAGCCAATGCCAAACACTTCCTTTGGTTTTCCCTTCACCACGAAAGAGGAAAAGACAGGGACCATTCCTTCCATGGCACCAAGCACCCGGATAAAGGCTGGCAATCTAAAGATCAAGTCTTCTTACAAGCGTCTACACATTTGATAAACACTGGGGTTTGTGGCTGAACTTTTCAGATTTCTCATAAATTTTTTAGTATGAGAGCCACAGAGCCTTGCAATGAAGTCAAAGAACACAAAAGCTTATTTGTATGGCAAACTGGAGATACTAATAAAAATAATTATAGGAAAGCAGCCACTCTGAATTAATATATTAATTCATTTCTTTGTCATAATAAGTTACATGTGTTTAAAAATAATTTGAGTAAAATGTGTAATTATAATTTTAGTATTAACTTGATTTCTTCTGAGGAAAGTGCTTAATTTAAGAAAGAATAGGCAGTATTTCCAATTCCAATTAATGTTATAATTACTCATTTTATAGTCAGTGTGGTAGCAGCGACTTTCATTTGGTAATTATATATGAAAAAGACCATGATCATGATTAGATTAATTACTATATAAATTGTGTGCTTATTGAAGTAGCATTGGTTTATGAAAATGGACTTAAAGTATTAGTATTACTATCTTTTCAGCAACATTGTTTTCAAAACTGATACAAAAACACTTAGGACTTTTATGTGTTATGAATGGTTAAATGAAAAGAAGGCCCTAGTGTCTAATTTCATGAAAACCAAATTAAAGAGTGCATGCTAATTTTCAATATCACTTATGGCTTATGAACATATACCTCCTGAAACAAAAGGCAGTTTGGACAATTAGCCATCTTCATATTTCTTCTGTGGTTTCACACTTCAACGACTGTTTGGGTTCTGAAACAAATGTTACTGTGTTAAACTTTTATCGTTGGCAAATACTATGAGTTTTATAATTTCAAAACTGTTAAATTTTGTCTCAAAGAAGTGTCAAGGACAGCCCTTGCCTCAAATCATACCTTACAAAAGCCCAGGGCAAAGTTGTGCCCTGCAGGGAATAGAGAGTTAGACTGCTCTGTAAAGAAATCGAGTTAAGCGTGTATGTGTGTGTGTGTGTGTGTGTGTGTGTGTGTGTGTGTGTGTGTGTGGTCAGTGACATATCCAAAATATAATATGAAAAGAAATATCTTCTTATGAGTGCTTATCTATGAATGCTTATATATCACATAGGTTAGTCTTGGGAAATGAGGAAGAAAGAATGGCGATCTTCTTTCTTTGTCAAGGAAGGTTTACATACATTCACTAGAATATCAGCTGTCACATCTTTTACTTTACATTTTTTACTTAAAATGCATTAATTATGCATCATGTAAGTCATATCCAGCCCTCAACTATTGTAGAAAAAATCTTGCGCCTTTACCTTTAAGTTAATAAGTAGATAAAACAGATCAGTGAGTGACCCATTCCTAAGCCCTTTCTCCTGATGACAAGGTAGTCATTTCCCAATACTTATTCTTATCGATCTTAGCATTAAGCTCCCTTGGGTAGAAATAGAACACCTTCTAGTATCTAGCATCATAAAGACTAGACAAGTTTTTGTTTTGTTTTGTTTTTTTTAACCTAACAAGAAATCCCGTTAGCAACCCTCATTTGACTGTCAAATTTATCCTTAAAGTTTTCATAACCTTTGGAGAACTGAGTCCACAGAAACGCCCAAAGATATGTCCAGATCCAGCACAGTGTCTGTCACCCAACAGCAATTCAATAAATATAGATGAATAAATGATTCCTGGTGCAAAATTTGGGTGGAAATTAAGCAAAAGCATAACTGTACAAAGCATTCAGAATGCAGCCTCAAAATTGAGCATAGTTTGGTAGACACAGAAAAGTTAACTATATTTGAACAGTTTGAAAGGACCGTTTGTCCTTCCTCCCCGTCATTGTCCTGATCTTCCTCCTGTGCCTTTAAAAGGGAGCAGTTGGTGACCAGTGCAGTGAAAGCATAATAGTTGATTCAAACAGTTGTCAAACCACGGGAAAATGCTTCTTTCCCATTGTGCTGTTTTTGGACACTATAGATATGATAAATCATGAACTGCATTATAAAAAAAGAAACCCTCTTTTATGCCCAAACATTCAGTAGGAGGAAATGACATTTCTTTTATTACCCTGGTAAATGTTTTTAAGATGTTTAGCGATAAGCTTTCTTTTTGTCAAAACTGCTTAGATTCCGTGGTTGCTAGGAATTTACTTGAAAACCTATAGTCAATAATATCAGGGGGAGGAAGGCTGCATCGTTAGTCAGCTAATGTGGGAGAGGCTTGACTGGCACTCCCTTTCTCGCTTCCCTGTCTCTTTCTTGATCTTTTGTACTAGGGAAAGAGAGGCGATTGGAGTTTAGAAAGTTTATTTTCCATCATCGTGCATCAGCCATTGTTTCCAGCACTTTCTCGTCTTTTGGGCTGAGAAATGGATTGTCCCTAGTAGTAGACAAAATAATAACGCTCCACAATTTCAGAAGACAGGAGGCCAGTATGATTTCAATACAAGTGCAAGCAAGGTCATCTTCACGTCTTGGGGAATTCATTCTTCCTTCTTCAGCTGTTGTTTGGTTTGCTTTTGTTTTCTCCACAGGCAGAAACCTCCAGATTCCAGTACCCTTGCTTACATGCTAAATTACCGAGAAGCGTATTTGTAGCTGCTAATTTCTCAGGACAAGTGCTTAAGTTGTTTGCTTCTTTCAATAGTTACTGGCTTCCTAGAATTGATGGTAGCAAAGCTGTTGCTATTCCTTTGTCTCTTCTACCTACTTTCATTTCTTACCTTAGTTAGATGGCAATGAATTATTTTTTTTAAGTGTTGTTCTGAGAAATATGCAGTAAAAAGAAACCATCCGTTTGAAGATAGGCGGGAAGGGGCTTTGGTTAACTGGTCTCCAAGCTTCTGGACAGTTGAGCACAAGAAAAAAAAAATTCAATAACAGATACACCCAGAGAGGACAAAGTTAGAAAGGAAGTAACCGTTCGAACAGTTTCAACCTATTGATGGCTGGTGACAGCATCTACAGGGCTTTCCTGACTTCTCCTGAGACTAAGTTATCAGCGTCGACAGCGTGGCAGCATGTTAGCTATCATATGTAGCTCCATGTAGCTGCATCCTGCTATGGAATTCTAGTTCGTGGTTTCACCCATTGTTAACCTGATGGGGGCCTTGCCTCTCTGAGAATTAAACGTAGCAAAGCTGCATTTATGTGAAGCGGGTCTGCCTGGCCGCTCCACGGTGGCTGTTTCAGTGCCTGTTACCTCCCACTTTGCTTCCATCTGTGTGTGTGGCAAAAGGAATTGTCCTAAAAAAAAAAAAATACAGGCTTCCTCTGAACACAAATGCATATTTGCAAGCCAGTGGGTTAACATTCTCCTGAATTTGGGTGCCATTAATAACTGTGTCGGGAACTTGTTTTGTTTTAACCTTTTGAGTACATGGAAGTTTAACTGTCTCTGTGCAAACCTACATAAGCTTCCCTGTTTTCTGTAAATGAACTACAAAAAATGTGCATTAAAATGAAAAGATCATTTGTACACTATCTTTTTAGCAGAAAACTTTCGTGTTGGTGTTAATATGGAAGACGAAATTGTTCTTGTCTGTTCAAAATTGGTGGTTAATGCAATAGTCCTACAGACTGTTTAAAATGACTCCACCTAATTGAAAGATTGCAAAGATACTGATGGAGCACACTTCCACAAACTGTGTATCTAGAGATTGCCTCTCTTGGTTTGCTTGCCATGATTAATGGAATTGAGAAACCTAATTGAGATTAAGGAATATTTTCTAATCTCTTAATTATCCAAATTATCCAAAAAGCAGGTTTTTAAACCCTGCTTTTGTAAGTGCTGCGTGGGATGTATTTTATCATGAAAAGTATTCATAGGTAGAAGTTATTGCAGCTATTTAATGAAGTATAGACATGATCCTTGAAACATAGTCTTTACTGGAGTTATTTAAAATCGGCTGCCATGGACTATAAATCCTTAGAATTTACTGAAAAAATGAGGGAGGCGTGACTGAGGACTGTTGAGAGCGGTTAGCTCTGTGCCTATAAAAAGGGACACAGGATGATATTTGTGTGTCTAACCCCGATTATAAATAGTCTCTTGATTTTTCTAACAGCATGTTCAGCAATAATCAAGCCTTATAACTTAAGGTTAAAAAAAATGTAGAATCCCGCTGCAGAAAATGCTGTAACAAGAGAAAAATAGCTGCATTGGAATGCATTGGTCATATGTGAAAAATGAAAATAATGGGGGGGAGTATTTGCATATATAGCTAGAAGGAATCCATATATTTTAAATTTAATTTTTGATAGATAATAAAAAGTAACTGTCAGAAATTCTCTTACAATCTGAAAAATCTCTTAGCCTGTAAAAGATAGATAGCTATTGTTTTGAAAAGAAATAACTATTTAAGAAGTCATTTGTATGACTTTCAGAGAAATAAAATGTTCTTTAAAATAAACTAAAGTGCAGTTCTAAGTACGTGAAGAAAAATGAGAGAAAGATAAGAGGAAAAGAAGCGGAAAAAAAGAAACCAAGAAAAATGAAAAGAAGAGACTAAATTGTGAGAGAGAGAAATAGGAAACCTCACTTACTGGGGTTTGTCAAGGGCCAGCACAGTGTTGACTGTATTTTCGCCTTTCTCATGTTCCTATCAGTCATGAGACACACTCTCAAATTTCCTTCCTGTCAATAAGGGAGATCAGAGAAGTTGCCTAAGGACACACAGCACAAAGTGACAAGCTGAGAAAAAAAAGCATGATTTAGCGGCTCTCTGTGGTAAATGACAGTCCTGACTTTGTTCTTCAAATCTGTGTCTCCTGCAAGGCACCCTAGATGCCCAGGCATGACACCCCACGGTCAGACCACTGCATCCTAAAGGATGGGGGCAGGGAATGGTGAGTCTACAGACAGCTACCCATCCTCTCAGGCAGAGAGAGGGTCAGAGCCCTGACCCAGTGACAGAGGTAGGAGGGGAGTGGAAGAGGCAAAAACCGCCCACATACGTGATTTTTTTATCCCACAATTTTTACACTTTTGCTCTTTGCTTTTGACCCTTTGTCCCCTAAGAATCTTGAATTACAGTCTTTAGACTCTTAACAGGTAACTCAAAACTCATTGCCTGCCTGCCATTCTACCACGGAGGGCTCTGACGTACCCCACATGTACTTGTGAAAATGACTTGAGCAAACTGTTTAGCTCCCTTTATTTCCCCTTTTTTCCATGGGCTAAAAACATGTTTCCTAATGTTCTTACAACAGTCGGAATTCATTCTTCAAGAAAAAAAATAGTCCTCAGAATACTACTGAAGAACTGGTCATGTCAGCTATCTTTTGATTGAGACACCTGTTTCACTGAGTGACAACTTATAGCATGAATACTGCATGCTGGACTCAGTCTCTCTTAGCTCGGATTACCTTTCACGTCCTCTTCATGTCTCTGTTGGTAAATGGTCAGATGTCCCCATCCCCATTTGACAATTGAGGCAATGAGAGGTTAAGTGCCTGGCCATTGGCAGCAACTGAAATAAGAGTTAGCCTTGAGTGTCCTGGCCAAATGTGAGGTTCATTTTCCCTCTTCCTTAAGGACAAATTGCTACCTCAATAACTACCTTTGGCCTTCAGTTCCTTGGCTGTAAAAACAGGGTCATTCCATATCTATAAAAGGTGAGTACTTTAAGAGCTGAGATTTTATTGTCTTAGAAACCAGAGTTCTCCATGCTTAAGGCATTCAAATGCTTTAAACACTCACCCAAAACTTAGGCAGCCGTTATCTGTCAGGATAGACTGTCTATTGGTAAGCCCTGCTCTGAGACACAGAGGGAAAATGTGAGTCACCCCTGACCTCCTGTGTAACTCCAGCAGACAAATCTGAAGTAGAAAATGTTTCCAGATCCAAGTGGTTCAATGGCAGACAGTTTTTACAAGGCCTTTCTGGCATTGCTTGAACTTCCCTCTGCATGCTTTTCTACCTATTGCCTCTCTTGTATTTTTAATTGGTCAAAATTATCATCACCTTTAGAAATAATAATTTCCCCATCATAATGTAATTTTTTTGAGATCTGGTTTCACTATGTAGCCCAGGCTATCCTAGAATTCACTATGTAGACCAGGCTGGCCTTCAACTCAGAGGTCTGCCTGCCTCTGCCTCCTGAGTGCTGGCATTAAAGGCGTGAGGCACCCCATCATATAATAAGTGGAAATTCTTTTGAAATAGTTATTTGCAAGGGGCAGGGAAGTAGTCCAAGGATGCTCAGGTGCTCTGGATTTAGCCTTTCATGACTTGATAGAAACTGAAGGATGAAGAAATGGTGTCAGCGCTTGTCCTAGTTACCTGGTTAATAGGGAGCCTTCACTTACTGTAAGAGCTTGCTGCTCATATAATTCTGTTTCTGAACACCAGTAAAGTTAAAAAAAAAATAATCTATGCCAGTGTTCATCAGTTCTAACCAAAAACAGCATTAATTTTCACCTCTATTTCCTGGTCATCATGTTTCAAAAGAGTTCTCACTGACTCTCCAGCGCCAGCGCAAGGCCTGGCATGTTGTACGTGCTGGATGCATATTGGATAAGTTCATGCACTAGCTGGGACAGAGAGCAGTGTCATTCTTTAACAAGAACAAAGCCTTTTCCTCACTGGCGACTAAGGTGTAGTCAGAAAGGCTCCAGTGCCCTTACGGCCTCACACCTCCTTGCTCTTTCTGAGAACACCATCGCTCCAAGAGTCGGGACTGCCGAGGGTAAGAAGGACAGCTCTGTCCAAACAGATTTTGTTTACAGTCACAGATGTAAACTGACAAGAGTGGCCATCCTGTTTGTAAGGCACCTGGTTGGTCTCACCTACAAGTAATTCAAATGCCAGAAATGATTAGTTCTGGTGTGGAAAGGGCCTATGAATTTACATTCACGCATTGGAGCTAAGATTGCACTTTGAGCATTTCCTGATGTGATGCTTAATTCTAATAGTGGAGCAGTCTGCTGCGTGGCTTCCCCCCCTAGCAGTACGCTCACAACACGTTATTTTTACAGTCAACTAGGTGAAAAGGCAGCATAGCATGAGGGAGGGAAATTGACCCCAAGTTTCTAGAAGCAATTGTGTTTCTATCATGTTCTGTTCCAGAATTTGGTGTGAACAAAGCAAAATAAGTTTGCTTTTTAAAAAAACCTTGGGGTGTGTGTGTGGGGGGGTATTACACAAAGCAGTAGCAGATCAGGAAGAGGAAGGAGTCTGTTTGAATATTGTAAAAATGCCTGTGAAGCTTAATCTGCATATTTAAATGTCCATGAGAATGAAGCTTAATTTGCATATTTAAATGTCTGTGAGGATAAATTTTCATATTTAAAATCATGCTTTATCACTGAAATGTTACATGTTAATCTCATCTCCATGAAAGAGGCCAAATAGTTTAATCACTAGGATAATTTTGTTTGGTAGAAACATTTAGATTTGATAAAATATATTTTTTAGACATTAAATGTCTGGTTTTATATAGCATACATGATTGTCAATTTATTCTCAACCTGTGTCTGGCCACTATTCGAACTTGATGTTCCATAGGCTCAACAAAGGTCATGGCCAGTACTATTCCACAAAACAATAGGAATGCATTTACCTATTTTCTTGTTCTATACATGCTGTCAATAAAATGTTACACAGGCCAGCATTTGTTAACTTGCTTTTCTGTGCAAAACAATAGTATAGTCTTATGCTTGTGAACAATAGGCTGTTGAACTGGCTAAGACATTTCTCCAACTGTTTAAAGCCATACAAAGGTCTGGGGAGCTTTAGCTTTCTATCTCTCTTAGCTTCATTTTGTGAAGAAAAAGTTGGTGTCCTTTTGATTCAGTTTCTGCCTCTCCTCGGCTTGTATTGCATGGCTCTTTTTGGAAGTGTTTTGGCTAGGGGCTGGGGGAGGGAGAGGAAAATGTTCCTAGTCTTTACATAAATGGTACCAACCGTTTTGCCTGCTTATGCTTTGGGTTAGCTATTTTGAATCTTTTATGTTTGGGGTCTCATTTCCCCAGGGCAGTATTATGTAAACTTGAAAACAAAAGTGAAGAATAATGAAATATGAAGAAGAGGCGATGGTAAGGAAGATGGTCTGAGCCAAGGGTAATGGCGTTCAATATTATTGGGAATTTGTGTCATTGCTGCAAGAGAAATTTAGATTCATTTCAATAACTAGGAAAGTATTTCTAGTTCACTACTCCAAACTTGCTCTTATTTGTGAATGAAAACTCTCACTGGAGAGGCATTTCTGATAATAAAGCGGAGCACTTCCCCACCTGGGCATCATTTCCAGAATTATATTCTCGAAACATTTGGCCTTAGTAGAACTCGCTTAAAGTCATACTTTACAGAATGACGCTGCTACTCTCTAGTACGTTTTTTGGGACAGACAGTATCTGAGATTAGGATTTCCTGTAATAAAAACTTTAAGATTCTAATCATCTGGCTGTGTGAAGTGGGTAAATTATGCTATAGGCTTAATTTAAATGCTTAGATTTCCCTTCTTCTTTTTCTTTTACTTTCAATAATGTGTGTTGTTTGAGGTGATTGTGTTCTTAATGTGCATGAAATACATTGATACCATGTGTAGTCCTAGTATGTAGATGGATTGATCATACCATCTTATATGGTAAAACTCCAAGAAAATGACTGTAATGTGTAAATCAATTTTATTTTATATGAATCCTTCAGAGTTCTTCTCGTTTCAACTTTTCATCTTCAAATGCACTCTTTGTTCTATTTCAGACCCTTTTCTGTCATCTTTAAACAACTCATTTTTGGATGCTATGTGTGAAATCATAATTTTCTAGTGCAGCTAAAGAAATGATATGCAATATTTCTATCGAGGGTATGGTGATTCCTCTTCATTGAATTGTACATATTCAGAAGACAATATTTAGGAAGGTTTATAGATCTCCCCTTTTGACAAATCAATATAGCATATTTATTCAGTACTGAAATCACATAATATAAGAAAAAGTGCTTGCTGGTTATGTAGCCTTCGAAGGATTTGCCCCATGCCTCGTCCACCTCCTCCTTCCATAACATGGAAATATTTTGCTCACATACATAGGATAAATTTGCCCCACCTAGGATTGCTGTGAAGAGTTAATATGTAAAGTACTTAAGAAGAGAGTCCTTAGTCAATGCTAATTAGTACTGCAGTTAGTCATAGCATCATCACACAGGTCCTGCTGGAAATGCTCAAGCATGACCTCATAGCAAGAAAATTTCCGTGCATATGTAAGCTATTCTTTCTCCATGTATATTGATTCGTTAATGGTGCTTTAGAAAATAAATCGATCGCTTCGACTAGAAAGAAAATTCCACAGTTATTCTGAAACCGTGGTTAATAATGCAGCTTTTATTTGCTGAGTTCACCATAGGACCTAAGAACAAAGAACTCTCCTTACTATGAGTGCTTTATGTGGCCGCTGGGATTGTTTGGTTAACACACATTTTAAAAATTTTATACATTCCATGAGCGATGTCCTTTCTAAGAGGGAAACTGTAGGTTAAGAGCCACATTTCAGGTCCTCCTTGATTCACTGAGTGTTTGGTTTCCTTTGCATTCTTTGGTGAGGAGCAGCCATTCCAATACTGGGGAGTGTAAGATACAAGGAGTTATCTTGCTTATCATTTCTACACTGATTTGCTTTGCAGCTTGCGGTTCCCCACAATGATGAATGGACTCGATTTGCCAGGACCCTGGTGGAGATCCGCGCCAACAGGGCTGACAGCGAGGAGGAAGGCGCTGTTGAGTTAGCTGCCTAGATGTGAGATGCGCCTGCTCCCTGTGGCCCCATCCTTCCATGGCAGAAGGCAGAGCCTGCAGTCAAGGCCTCCCTCTGTGCTGTGTTTGGTGCCCTCTCAGTATCTATCTCTGTGGCATTTTGGGGGCCATGCTGTGTGCAGTGTTACCCCATATACTCCACATGTACCTACTCACCCAAGTCCACCATACATTTCTATCTTTGTGTCTCTGTCTCAAGAACAAAAGGGGGAGGGAACCCTTTAGGGGTTTAGTTGTTGCCTTTTAACTACTTGGTAGCTGTATTTAACAGCTGGAAACCTCTGGTTGAATTTGTGCTTACATGTACTTCTGGTATAGTCCTATTAAATCCATATGAAGCCAGATATGATTGGGTGCAGATGTGGCGGGCCTCATGATATGGTACAGGGCCAAAGACTCGAGATGTGGTGTTTTACATGGTGACTCACATTATGAATGGATTTACTACAAGAACATTGCTGCTCCTTATTTATTGTAATGTGCTGCATGGAACATATTTATTTGAAAGCATTAAAATAAACGATCTTAGAGCATGTGCGTAATGAGAGGCCTGTATTTTCTCTGCTGCTGCTGAGGTTACACTAAGTTCCAAATAACAATTACAATATGCCAGTTCCACTGAGAACGAGGAGTCTTTAGAGGTTTGCTGCAGTGAACGGAATGAATTTTAATGCCTATTATTTCTAGGTACTTTAACAATATTTCAAATATAGTTGGCCATTGATACTTATCATCCAAGCTAGCACAACCTTCCACAAAAGTCTGTGGTTCCAAAATATGACACAAGTATTACCAATAAAATGTTCCAAATCAGGTCTGTATCGCTGTGGGTAAATGTTTTTTGCTTAGTGGAAAACTTGACAGGAAGTTTGCTTTGACAAGGGGTTGGAGTGATGCATGAGGACCATGTTAAAGATTAAACATGAACTGTTAGGTGGCCAACCTGGTGGGCTTAAATCAAGACTCCTCGTTTTGTTTTTATAAGGTTACATGTATGTATAACTTGGTTGTTGTTGTTGTTATTATTGTTGTTTGTTCTGTTTTTAGGAGGTAGACACTCCCTTGCCTCTGTCACCAAAGCCACCATGTTTACAATGTTAAATGGTAGAAGAAGAAAGGACAGGTTGAGGTGAACAAATGCTGTATGTTCTATAAATGCGCATGTTTAAATTCCCACTAGAAATTATGTTAGTTACTATTAAACTACAGAGTGCTCCTATAAATAGTTTTAATCATTCTTTTTTTCAAGGGTTATTTCATTGGTAGAGAGAGAGTAAAAATAAATTATAGTTAAATCATTTTTTTAAATTGTCAATAGGCTTTCGATATTTTAGGAAGAAAACTTCCATTCACACATTCTTGGTAGAGATTCCTTAAACATATATAAATTTTTAAGATATATTTTCCTCCAAGTGCTCTATAGTACCTACATAGTTAAATTCCCTTACAAACAGATATTAACATTTCATAGATAAAAATGAATGTCTTCATATATGTGTATTTAAACTCAGTGAATAGAAGTACAAAAAAAACCATTTGAAAATTCCGGCATATTTCCTGGTCTTTTGTTTTGTTTTGATTTTGTTCTCTGGAGGTTTTATTTTGCATGGGGGTGGGGTGTCAGTCGAGACAGGGTTTCTCTCTGTAGCCTTGGCTGTCCTGGAACTCACTCTATAGACCAGGCTGGCCTCAAACTCTCAGATATCAGTCTGCCTGTCTCCAGAGTGCTAGGATTAAACTCAAGTGCCACCACTACCTGGCTACAGACTTTCTGTTTTGTTAAAGGAGAACATTCTAATTTATCTTTAGCAGAAAGTAAACATTTCTCTTTAGATTATGAAAATATTTCAGTAGGCCTTTTACTTAAGCAAAGCTAAACCAAAATACCATTTTGAGAATATGATGAGATACAAGACAGAAAAAAAGAATCTAAAAACAATTGGAGTAAAATCTGGCGACCTGACTTACACCAGGACTCATATGGGGGAAGGAGAGAACTGACTCCCACAGGTTGTCTTCTGACTTCCATACTCTCCCCAACACATGCATGAATAAAACAAATACATGGAAACATTTTTAAGTCTAAAAGCCATCTAGTAACAAAACTATTGGCATACACTAAGCCATCATTAAGAGTAAATCAAAAGCCCATGTGTTTTGACTGAAGAGCAATCGCAATGTTTCCATGAGAGAAACCTGTGAAAGGCAGAGTCAGTGTCACTTCTGGGAAGGCCATTGGCTGGTACATGTTAAAGTCCCTGATTAATCCTCTGAGATGGCCAGCTTCTGTCCATCCTCACAACTTGGCCTCAGATTCTGTGATGAGTCTGTATTGATCCCATGTAAATGATAGAATGGGGGACACTGTGAATAGAATAATACTCAGGTCTGACTTTTGCCTGACATCTATGAGAATCTGCTGTAATCCAAAGTTCTAGGTTGGGCATGGTGGCACACACCTTTAATCCCAGCACTCAGGAGGCAGATACAGGCAGATCTCTTTGAATTTGAGGCCAGCCTGGTCTACATAGTGAGTTCCAGGCCAGGGCTATGCAGGGAGACCTTATTACAAAACAAAACAGAACAAAACAAAACAGAACAAATCTAAAACAACAGCAAAAGCAACCACAGGAAGTGCTGCCCAATCCATGATGGGAATGTTTGGTTCAACAACGACCGCCTGTGCAACAGTGAAGCCAATAGCTGCTTACTCCGAGGAGCCAAGTACTTCAGCAGTCCCAGTCCAGCACGGTTAGCCGGGAAGCTCCCGAGGGGCACTGGGAAAGAGTTTCATTGGACGGTCAAAGAAGTGGGAGCCCGTGTCTATGCTGGTCTCACGGCTCTGCCTCAGAGCTTAGAAGTGGGAGCCCGTGTCTATGCTGGTCTCACGGCTCTGCCTCAGAGCTTAGAAGCGGGAGCCCGTGTCTATGCTGATCTCATGCACTCTATATCTAGGCTCCATGTTGGATGATGCTACCTACTTTGAGAGTAGGGCTTTCTTCCTCAGTTAGTCCTCTCTGGGAACACTGTCATAGGCACCCCCAGAGATGTGCTACCTAGGTGATTCTAAATCTTATTGAGTGACAACAGACTATCACATGCACCACCAGCAATATGAGGCTAGGAAATGAATGCAAGATGTAGTGACCTCAGTGAACTTGTTTGCGACCTTCAATCCTCCCTGTGGTTAGGAACAAACTGAGATATTCCCTGAAAGTAAAGGAGAATCTGCTGACATTTACAACTCTCAACACATAGAGGAAAGCCCAGCACCTGGTAGACTATTTGGGACTCTGAAGTCAACACATTCCACATCCATAATCCAAAGCTGGGGGAAGTCAGGGCTTTTGGTGGACACAGAATGGGGGTGAACTTTGCTGTGGGTCTGAATGGCAGTACAAGCAGCTCTGAGCTTGGGCAACACAACCACAGAAATTATGATGCACACATCAATGGTGAGGAGAGACAGTGCGGAACTTTCGGAATAGCATCCATTATCAATACCACATCCTATAGAAAAGAACTCTGTTGCCATAGGATATGGACATACCATGCATTTCACTGTCCTACTGTGAGCTGAGCTGTGTCAACACTACTGTAACACAGTTGACAGACCTAGAAGCCATTTGTAATATAGAAATTGTCACTAAAATCAAAGAGTTTGTGCAAGCAGCACAAGCAAGTAGCCTAGGACCCCGATGTTACCCAACAGAATTTTAGCAGTGCGTCTCCCCCATGTCGGCATATCTGTCATATGTGGGTGTAGGGTAGGTTCTGCATGACCAGCAGAAAGAGAAAGAAACATGTCAGAGCCTGGTGTACATATAGGTTGGCTCAATTCATAGGAGAAAGTTAGACATGGAGGACAGCCACATTAGAGCCATCTTCTGGAGTGACTTTGAAACAGTTCAGAGAAAAAGTTCCCTTTATAGATCAAAGATTTGAGCTGTAAAACCAGTCATCCACAAACAAGAATGTATGGGGGCCATTGGGGGCCATTGTATAACCCGTCATCCTCAAACATGAATGTATGGGGGCCATAGGGTACCACTGTACAATCCGTCATCCACAAACATGAACATATGGGAGCCATTGTACAACCACTCATCCATGGACATGAACCTATTGGGGCCATAGGGGGCCGTTGCATAACCCGTCATCCCCAAACATGAATGTATGGGGGCCATTTTCACAGTCAAACCCCTTTGAATGGGTGGTAAAAGGGCCAGGAGTGAGTCCACATGCCTACTGCCAACCTACCTCAAGCTTTGTCAGTCTTTGCAGAAGCCACTACCCCTCACCCTTCACCCCCTCACCTTTCACCCCCTCACCCTTCACCCCTGTTGTCACTTTTCATAACAGCCAAGCAGGTGATGTTGCTCAAATGCTGATGTCATCAGAGTAGAGTGAGAAGATTTAGACCCTTAGAGTGGTCCATCCCCTGGATGATTTGACTTGGCCCTTCCTTGTCAGTTCCTTTCTCCTTGCTTTGATGGAACACCTAGCCAGCGCAACCCGGGCAGAGATTTATTTTGACTCATGTTTTAAGACACGGAGCCCATGATGGGGGAGGCATGGCAGCAGCCGTGTGATAGGACTGGTCGCATGGTCTGAAGCCAGGAAGCAAAGCGTTGGCAGGAAATGGGGCAAGCTATACAAACTCAAGGCTAGCTCCGCTCCCCACCTCTCCAAAGCCTCTCCCTACGCCTCCAAAACAGTGCCACCAGATGGTGAGCAAACATTCCAACACCTGACCATCTGGGAGACTTCTCACAATCAAACCACGTTCTCTGTGCTCTTAAGCCTGCGTATTCTGAGTTTTACTAACCCACTCAAGCTGCATAGGTCTCTCCACTCTTCCATGATGTAACGAATCACAGGGCCTCTGCAGGAGAGAACACTGAATTTATAAATCCCCATACACACATTCTGAAGTTCCACCCTTTAATTAAGGTCATTCTTCTGACTGACTGATTTTTCAATTAACTTTTTAATCTGTGAGAGCAGCAAGTCCCTCAGGGCCTAAGGTCAATGTCAATATGAAAAGCTATAGTCTAGAAGAGCAGTAACAGCAAAAATAATAAAATGCACCTGCCATTCCTTATCATAGACAGAATTAAAATGAGAAAAGAACGGTTTTTATGCTTTAGTACATAAATTAAATACATAAACATTAAGGGTTTATCAACTTTTTGTTTTTAAAGATTAGTATAACATTTATTTTTATTTAAGTAGGAGTATTTGCCTACATATATGTATAGGCACCATGGGGCTGGAGAGATGGCTCAGTCCTGAGTTCAATTCCCAGCAACCACGTAGTGGCTCACAATCATCTGTAACGTGATCTGATGCCCTTTTGAGGAAGAGACCTGGTCAGTTGTCCTCATCTACTCAGGCCAGGAAACCCAATATGGACAAGTTCAACAGAACCGCCATATATGGGCTGCCCACGCATGCTTCAGCATTGCCAGGGCATAAAGAAGAAAAGAGAGAACTCATGTGTATGTCTGGTGCCTACAGAAGCAGAAGAGAACCACACATTCCTAGAACTGGAGTTTCAGACAGTTATGAGCCACCCATGTGGGTGCTGGGAAGCAAACCCAGATCCTCTGCCAGAGCAGCCAGTGCTCATAATCGCTGTTAGATCTCCCCAGCCCAGAATCACTCTCCTTTGTGTTCTGGAGACAGGGTCTCACTTTGTAGCCCCAGCTTCCCTGGCCCTCAGTATGCAAAACAGGCTAGTCTCCAAGTTAGAGCCACCCACACCCACATATCTCTGCCTCCAGGCGCCACCATGCCTGGATTTACTCATCAACTTTTAACAGCTACGTTCATGACATTAAAAGGCCAAACCATGGTACTGAATCTGTCTACCTAATCCTTTTGTTTTTCCATTTTTATTTATGTATTGTGAAGTCGTTACTAAGCACACAGCTAGGTTATGTTTTCTTGATAAACGTTTATCTGACATACAAGAATTGAGCCCAGGGCTTTGTGCATTCAAGCACGGAGCATGGCAACCCTTGACCCTTTAACTTTCATGTCATCTGGGTCACTGCCCTCTCATTTCAGCCTTAAGGGTTTGCTCTAGTGTCCTTATTTGCAAGATGCTAAGCACTTGATATTACACTCACTTCTGTGGCATTGTGACAGTTTCTCCTTTATCTCTGAGGAATGATTTTTTTTTATCAGAAATGGAAATTTCATTGACATATTTTGGTTTTTTTTTTTTTCCTTTCAGTACTTGAACTACCTTGGGCAAGTCTGGGGAGACGACTCATTTGGTGAAGTGTTTAATGCCCGAGTGTAAGGAACTGAGTTTGAAGCCTCAGAACCTACATGAAGCTGGCAAGGTAGCATGTGATTCCAGTTCCCTTAGGTGAGGTAGGAAGCAGTGACAGTAGAAACCCTCTAAGGTCACAGGTCAGCTAACCTGGCAGAGAAAAGAGAGCTAGATTGTCCAGTTATCTCCACGCATACATGCCTGGAATCACATCCACAAATGTACAAGCACATGTACATACACACACACACACACACACACACACGCACGCACGCATGCACACACACATATACATGCTCGTGTGTGCGCACGTGCACGTGCACGCGCACACACACACACACACACACACACACACACGTTGCGTAGAGGATGGGGGGTTCAAGATCTCTGCTACTTCCTTGACGACATTATTTATGATTGCTGTCCTAATGTTTTGATATTAGTTCCACAATTCTCTTTTTCCAGAACAGGGTTTCCTATTAATTTTTCATCTCGTTGTGGTGTTTTTCTCTTTAAGATTTTAAAAATTATTTTATCTTGTTAGGAATGACTTTTTTGTTCTGACAGTTAATACCTGGAATCAGTGAAATCCCTGTGAGACTCACTTTCTGGGCTTTAGTAAGAGCAATGTAGTACTGCTGTCTGCCGAATTTAGCTACTCACTGGTCACTCCTCTGAGGACTCCACTTGGGGTGCTGTGTAGGGTGAAGCTGTTCCTGCAGCTTTCAGAGCAGAAATTCTTTCTTCTCAAGGAGTTCCAGAGTTTTTACTCTTCCTGGGCTTCAGTGATTCCCTCCCTAGTCCTGGCAAGGTTCTTTTTACAGACAGCCAGATTGGTACTTCCCCTGAGGCCCGGAGTCACCTCTGTAATGTTCACTGCTGCCTCTAGGATCAGTTCCTTCTGGTTGCTTCTTTGTCCTACAAATTCTAGCTAAGTCGGTCTCTCTGACATCTATCTGTTCAGTCTGGGGTCTCTGGGTTCTCCTAATGTGCACAGTGGGTAGAAACTGCCTCAGGTGATCTCAGCGATGGTCTTTGGTCCCTTCCCACCCTAAGCTCACAGTCTCTTCCTCTGCTGCACACCAGCTGTCTGAAGAACACTCTATCATATACAGTATCATATAGTTCTGTTAGGTTCTGGTTTCCCCAACTGTTCCATTATGGCCAGAAGCAGAAATTTCTATAAGATTTAAGTTTCAAAGCAGAAAAAAGAAAAAAATTGGAAAAAGAGATGAATGCCTCACAGAAGCCAGATCTGATCTAATTTATGTGGGGACATTGATAACTCATTGCTATGGAATTAAAAAGCTTTTCAAACAATTTGCAGATTAAAAGTGGAAGCTATCAACGAGGTCATATTGATGCCAAATGTCATTATCATAAAGTAGCCAGCTATGTATATGGAGAGGATTAGAACATGCAGTTATTAAGACCCTTCCTAAATTGACTGAAAGGACGGCTTCTGGCATCTGCTCTCATAGGCAAACTGAAAACAAAGGGGAAAGATCACAGCCTTCCTAAGTGGGTAAAGGGCAGCTTGAGGCTACAGGTGAAGCTCGACCTGTTTCTTCAGAAGACTGAGGCACTCAGTGCTCAGTGGGCAGGACAGAGCCCTGGACTGAGCATGAGACTCTGTAAATGCTGGCTCCACTTCTCCTCTTCCTCCTCCTCTCTTTTTGATTTTATAAAAACAGAGTATCAGCCTAGTATAGAACACTGTGAAGCCCAGATGGCAAGCCTTATTGTAGAAAGCAGGCTCCTAAAGGCTGGAGAGATGACTCCATGGTTAAGAGCACTGACTGCCCTTGCAGAGGACCCGGGTTTGATGCCCAGGGCCCACATGGTGGCTGATGGCTCTTAACTCCTGTTGAAGGGTATCTGATGCCCTCTTCCAGCTTCTGAGGGCACTAGGAATGTATATGGTACACACACACACACACACACACACACACACACATACAGGGTGTGGGTGGGAGGCAAAACACTCGCACACATAAACATATTTTTAAAGAAGCAAACTTAGATGGAGCCATTAACTAGTAGGAGACATAGGTTCTCAGATGAATAGCAGATATCACATCATGTAAAACTTAAGTGGCAAAATCCTGCTTCTGAACCCACCTCACTCTGAAGGAGGAGTGAAAATACGGCATTTTAATGGTTTTTTGTTTTGTTTTTTTGCCTAACAAGAAAATGGTGCAAATTTTTGGTGTAGTTGGTTAATAACTTGCTCACATCTATGTAAGAATGGAGGAGACAAGAGAGATGGTAGATGTCTCCTTTCATTCTGGCGGTAGTAGGAAACCTGTTGAGAATATGACTTCCAGCCATTGGTGATGGGCATCTCATGACCAAAGTCATTCCAGCAACCCCACGCTCTGTAAACGCCCTTTCTTCTCCCCAGACACGTGTTCACAGGTATTAACTTTTATGAGGCCAACTATCCATAGGTATTTACGTTTAACTTGGTTTTCCATTAGTTCCAAGCCTTATCAGAGAATGGCATTTTCTAATTAGAGATTTTGAAGATGGTCCCAATTCCGCTGGCTTCATACCACATTGCGCTGCAGCAGTTTGTAAACTTACTTCTGCTTTTTCCACATTACCTTACAACTTCACTCCCGGAGGACAAATGCTTCAAGTTTACCTCAATGCTCTTTACTGACTTTAATAGGCCATAAACTGGTTTAAGAGGCTGTTCAGGATTCACCTGGTCCTAAGCACTGGAACTCTTTGAGGTAGTAAATGTACTTGGTAAGATAAGCGACTTCCTTACTCTAAGGTAGTCACGGTGTGTCCACCAGTGAAAACTGACCACAGGAAATCTGGGTGCACTGTCCTAAGAACTTTCTGCCTGAGTTTTACTAAGAAACTTTCCTAGAGGAGGGCAGGCTGCCAGGAAACCAGAGTCACACCCGAGACCCAACACTATGGAGCCTAGGCACTGTGGGCAAGAAACTTTGGAGTGTCTTGGCCTCCTCATTTTTAACATGGAGAAAAGGATACTACTTCTTTGACCAGGGAAGGCTTAATAAGACCATGTCTGGCATGTGACAGCTCCTGTTTAATGAGTCCTTACAAACCAGAGAGCTCTGTTCCCTGAGAGCAGTGCTTGGGAGACCACAGCAAGAGTTGACGTAGGCAGAGCGGGAGGTATATGCCTTCAATGCCTTTTATTATTTTACTCTGGACTTGCTTTTCTCCACCTTATCGTACAAGTCTGGTTTAAGAATTTAGGTCAACTTTAAAATCACCTTTGTAATTGCTCCACTGCAAAAACGAATCACCCTCGAAGATCCATGCTGAAGCAACCCGGCAGCGCAGCCTTGGTGGCCAGAGCAGAGTGAAGGGAGGAGAATCTGTGACCCCGAAGCCAGCCACAGATGGCACAGTCCCTGTGTCTTCCTAGTTTTCCTCCAAGAGTTATGCAAAGGGACAGTGGTTCTGCCTTAAGCAAAACTCCTCTAACAGCCCAGCTTCTCAAGGCAAACACCGTTTCGTTAGGTCCCCAGCAGACGAAATCAGCGCTCCGTTTTGGTCCCTTCTCAGCCAATTAATGCATTAGCTGAAAACAAATCTTTCTGGAAACAAACCTAGTGCTCTCCGCAGCTTCCAAAAGACTTGAGAAATAGAGAGTGAGCTCCAAATATATATTCACTGGTCAGAAATATGATTCACAGCCCATCTCAAGCCCAAGTTAACACCCACTGCAGGGGAGAGGACTTTTGAAACAACAGTTTAGTTTTCACAATGGCCAAGGAATTTACACTCACCTTTGAATTTATGTGATACTTCCTGACTTAGAGCAACAAATTACCAATAATTAAAATTATAGCTAGGTTGATTTGATAAGATTGGCTTATAATTTCTAAAGAAAGTACCTGATATACAGGAATGTGTCAGTTGGTCTTCATTTCTGCTTAGTTGAAAGCATCACCCCAGCTCCCTAACATCCCTTTATACAAAGAGTCTGGATTATAGTCGGGGGCCTCATCCCAGCCCCAGGCACCCATCTTTAGAATACCATTTCAAGCCCCCTCCCTTGGGAGTTGTCTTAATCCAAACTCCACCTTGGAGAAAGCCCGCCCCCCCCCCCAGGGAAGGTCAAGACCACTCCCACAGGCTACTTAACTGCCCCCCCCCAGAGAATGCACACGTGGTCTCCAGGTTTCATGTGGTCTCCCCTTCTCTCTCTTCCCCTCGCCATGCTTTCCCGGGCCACCCGGGAGCACTGCATTAAACATGGGCGTCTTTTATTCGGTCTAATTTGGTCTGATTGGAATTATTTGCGTCGGCGGAGAGGCTCGTCTAACAATTTCTGGTTTTAACTCTGTCAGCAGAAAAGGCCTGTAAAGGACAGAGTGGGAGTCAGCCTGTTGGCACTAGCCTGTGTCCCCAGCCTGATGGCACAAGCTTGTATTCCCGATTATTTGGGTAGCTGAGAGTGACAGATCAAAAGGTCCGGGACTGCTAAGGCAACTTGGGAAGGACCTTATTCAGAAAAGCAAAAAGGGCTGGAGATACAGCTCTGTAATAGCACATTTTGTCTAAGGCCCCAGGGTTTTTGATTCTTCTGTATCATAAAAACCAATAACAATAAAACAACAAAAGAGACACAGTGGAGGAAAATACATCTATCAAAAATCCATCAATTCAACTGTTCATCCATGCATACTTCAAGCTGGTGACTTCAAGCGGACAGCACGGTTCAGAACAGTCCCTTACAGAGAAACACAAGTGAGGGCACTGGGGTCTGAGACATTAAGAAGAAGCAGGCACTTGTGAGCGCATCTTGTCTTTCTAATACCAAAGGCTGAACCCACTGGAGAAGACTGACCCCCACTCCCAACCCAAAGGTAAAACAAAAGGGACACACCCCTTTGTGGAAGATGCTTGTGGAAAGAACATTTTAGAAAGCTGTGGAAAAATCCACATCCTGAAAGCATTTGATTGCCCGGGATTTAAAATGGGATTTTGCTCAGTGGCAAGAGTACAAATTCATCCCGGCAAGGCCGGCTTCTGTGGTCAGAGGCGCACGATGGCTTGGAGGGAGGGTAATTTGGAAGGGCAGATAAACTGGGCTCCAAAACAGATTCATCAAATGTTATCACCAACATGGCCCCAATCCCTGCACCTTTAGTTTTCCAACATGCTGTGTACTCTGAATCCACAGTCTGAGGAGGTTACAAACAGTTTCAAGCACAATTTGTTTCCCGTTTTTATTCCCTGTTCACTGAGTTATGCGCTGCTAAACATTTCCAGAAGACTGTCAAAACGTAAGCATCCCAAGGTTTACACAGGCCACACCATTAAATAACATATAAGCACCAAGATTTAAACATTGTTTTCCAGCAATGCTAAATATTTTAGCTAAGTAAAACCTGAAGCTTGAAATGCAATAAGCATTTAAATGACTCTTTTCTGGCCAGAATTCTTACTTTCCCTGTGCGACCCTGGCTGCTGGGATGAAGGCGACCCCAGGGAGCTCAGCAAATGGTTGTGGGTTAGGAGATGCAGCAGGGGCTTGGCGACAGCGCGCCACCCAGCTTCAAGAAACGCAGCCACGACTGGAACCCAAGAATCAGTGTGTTCACTTTGTGGTCAGCTTCACATTTTTTCCTCTCCTTGGAAACAAATTAAAAAGGCAGCTCAAAAATCAGGCCTGTCTCCCACCTCCCAAGTCACCATGAGCTGGGCCGAGAGCAGAGCAGAAAGGCCCCAGGCTCTACACTAGGGGAGGCTGGTTTCCTTGGGTAGGCATGAGATGCCTACGGTGCCTCAGCCTTGGGTGGGGGCGACACGGGACTGACTGCAGCAATGACAGCAGCCACGCTGCTCCAGACATGCTGGGCTGTCACTTTGGGGAGAAGAAAAACCCAGAACAAATTTCACGTGGTTTTCCCCACATGGTGATTGCATCCAATTCTAGGCCTGTCACAGGCCTGCCACCCACTGAGCAGGAGTCACGGAAAGTAGGCCTCCTTCAAAGACTCTCAAGTCACTGCCTCCCGAACAGAAAAAGCCAAGGATTTCAAAGAAACACGGACAATGTGGTCCTATCAACACCGACTTCTGGGCCTCTGGTTTCTTCTTATTCACTGTGTGCAGAATTACCCTCAGCCCCACAGAAGCATAAGCAAAGCCAGGGCGCTCTCCCATCAAACCCCACAGCTCGTAAAGAAATGGGTGGACTGTGTACTTTTTATGAGGCTTGGGTCAGTGGTTTTTTTTTCCACGAAAATCTGATCTTCTATAAAATTTCTAGCAAGTGTCGAAACGGAATGTAAGAACTCAGAGGCTTTCCTCCACACCCCAAGTTCAAAGCCGGAGCACTGAGTTTTATGCTGTCCGCACACGGGCACTGGTCTCTGAGGGCCATATGCAGGTATCATATCATGTTATGTCAAACAGAAGTGGAAGGAGTCACGGGTATACATGTCCTATTTCTGGTAAAGGCCATACCTATAACAGGTGGGCAAATAAAAATCTTATGGATGTGTTGACTCTTTCCAACTTGAATATAACTTTGTATGTCAACCTAAAGGAGCAGGGACAGGAGTCTTCAGTCTGAGAACATCCATACATACCTGAGTAGATCAATCAGTATCATTTTGGGGAGATGACTGTTGTTGAACATAACCACAAATCCTTTTCAAGACTAACTTCTTCCAAAATCATCATGAGGAAAAGATTAGCAAGGGTTAGATACATCAAAATATGGTTCTGATACAAATCGGTAGTAAATTAGAATAGAAATATTATTTCACACTAGTTCTTATGTCCAATTTCTACTGAAGCTTTGCATTATTTTAATCCTCATGGTAAGAAGTTGTAGCAAGCGGAGCTGGGGGGAAGGTCCTGCCAGTAAACTGCTGCTGTGCAAGCATTAGGGACCAAGTTTGCACCCACCAGTCATGTAGAAACCCAGGACTAGAGGCACTCCCATGTCACCAAGAATAGGCTACCTCCTGTTTGTGGATATGGGGACACGTGGATCCCTGGAGCGCACTGGCCAGTTAGGTAGCCAAATTGTTGAGCTCTAATTCCATGAAAGACCCTCTCTCAGGAATGAAGATGGAGAGTGAACAAGGAAGACATCCACGCTGAACTCTGGTTTCTATACATATGTGCACACATGTGCATTCATACCTAAACATAGCCAAATGAGCACGTGCTTTCCTAACACACAAATTGTCTTAAGTATTAAAGATGACCAGGGTGAGATATTATTCAGTAGTTCTTTCCCTTCCCAGAGTAAAGCATATGTTCCCCTACTCATTCTAAACCATGAACATGAGCTCAGTAGGAACAGGATATCCCCAAATATGGCACGAAAGAATCCATTAATGATAAACATGTTTGTCACTCATCATGGAAATAGACAAGAGCAAGCAATCAATAGCTTTAAAAATAGTTTATTTCCCCCTTCACAAACACATAAGCCTCTGACCATGATACAAAGCATCCGAAATTAAATAAAAACTTTGAGTATATTTGTCTGACATGACCAAGATAAAGTGATTTTAAAAGTGAATGGGTGCCTACTATAGAGGTGGGAGTAGGCTGGCACCAGCATGGGGGGTGGCATCATTCTTAGTGTCTGTTAAAATTGGCAGGAATCAGCATGTGCTCATCATGTAAGCATTTATCCAAAATCAACACTCTCAGGAGCAGAACTGTGTCTCAGTTTCTTCTGTCTCTATAATAAGAATGCCAAAAGCACTTCCTTAACATTCAAAACCTTTCCCTAGTAGACTTGGTACGAGTAAGAGAATATGACTACTAAACATCCTCAATGTGGCTTTCATTATGAAAAACATGTTTCACATAAAACCTTCATAATACAATCCAGAGGCCAAATTTGTGCATGTTTAAAATTTGAGTCCAGGCTAGATATTTGTTTTTTTTTTTTTCTTACAGTGTTTTTCATTTTTATAAATATATACCCAGCCTTCTACTTCTTTAAACATCCTCAGAACTCTTCGCTTTAGGAACCATGGTTGCCTTTCAGTAGACTCAATGAGACCATGATTCAGGTAGGAGACCATTCCTAATTTCCCTTCAGACTTACTCCAGATCAAGTTAGTGGTGCCCAAATCCCAGTGTATAAAAGATACAAACATGGGTTTGTGGGCAGAGGGCCAAAGAATAATTAGGAATAATTCCACATGATCTTGGTACAAAAACATCCAGAAAATGAATGATTGCATTTAATATAAAAAGCCTTGACCTGAATTTAAATGAGACAGATGCGGAAGGGGCGAAGCCACGCTTCAATCTGAGATGGGGCTCCCTGCAGTTCCAACCGTTCTACAGCCACATCCAGGTCAGTCCGCCTACGGGCCCCCAGCAGTCACGTTTGAGGTAGATGCTGATGGCTTGAAGAGAGGTAGGTAAAGTCCAAACCTGTTTTCAATCCCTGCAAATGTTGCAACTGCCAGTTTATAGCCCCCTACATGGTCAGGATTGGGAGCAGGCAGAGTGATCCGGGATTTAGGAACTGGTTCAGATCCCATGGGCTTCCTATGAAAAAAGGAAATCGGTATCAACTGAGTGTTTTAAAAAATCCCAGTAGAAGCTGGGTGGTGATGGCACACACCTTTAATCCCAGCACTTGGGAGGCAGAGATAGGCAGATCTCTGTGAGTTCAAGGATAGCCTTGTCTACAAGAGCTAGTTCCAGGACAGGCTCCAAAGCTACAAAGACCCCTGTCTCGAAAAAGAACAACAAAAGAAAATCCCATTAGAAACCAATAAAACCATGCAGCATAGAGCAAAGATTGGACTCTAGTCAGCTGCGGGCCCCCTTTGACAAGACCTGAGGACACTGTCTCAGGAGGCAGACAGCCTCGTGTGCTTTTCTCAATGAGAATCGAGTATTAGAGGATGCAGAAATTTAGCTGTATGTTCACCAGAACACTCACACTCCTCCAAAATCAACGTAGAACCATCGCTGTAACAATTCATAAGTCAGCAAGGTGACACCAAACTGTGGCGAGGACCGGAAGACACGAGCTATGGCAGAGATGGAAAGAAATCATTAGATCTTTTTAAAAAAATGTCCCTGATGCCAAAGGGTTAGTTAAGAACCAATCCCTTCCGTACCAGCAGCTCCTTTCCATAACGCTTTTGGGCCTTCTTCCCGCAGTATCTTCCTGAAGCAGTCAGTCACACCGCTGTAAGTGGTCTGGCCAGCCCTGGCGGCCACCTGTAATCTAGTCTTGATAACATCTGCAGGGGTCACTAGAGATGCTGCAGGCATACCTGTAGGCGAGACACAACACCATCACAGTCCACTGCATCCCCACTATATAAAAATAACGGTGCTTTGAACGGCTGGCCTTGGAAAGGAAAGAAAGCTAAGAAGCCAATGCAATGAAATGCCCATTTTGCTGTCCTCTGGAAAACACAACATGACAGACCTGTCTGCGAGTGTCCACCGCTCCTCCAATCTTCATTTCTTATTTCTATTCTTAAATACATAAATATTTTCAAGTAATTATTTATCCGTAACACCATTTCAAGTGGTTGAGAACAAACAGAGAAAGTGGTTTTCAAAAAAAAAAAAATTTTTTTTTTTTTTTGCTTTCCTGTTGAAATCAGAACCTCACAAAGTTATTAGGTCTGATTTTTCAGAGGTGAAGCTTATTATATGTTTCCTCTTCATGGTTTCCTGGCTGTTGGCAGTCACAGAAGGCTGCCTTCTCTCACACATCCAACCACCCTACACTCCAAAACCCTAACCTCTCTTACCCAAGGCTGTAATGATAGCAAAGTAAACAGTGTGAGCCTGTGTGAGACTCTCCCACCGCTCCTTCCTTCTCACAAAACTGATACAGCTAGAAAATTTTAATAGAAGGCTTAAAACTTATACTGGCTAATAATCAATGAGGAAGGAAAACAACAAAAAAATCCCTCCCAAAATTACCAACGGGAAAAATTTCTACAGTTGTTTTTATCCAAAAATGGGGCAGCCCATGTTTAGAGTTTTGAAAAGGAGACTGTTCAGAAAATACTGTCTCTTACAGTTTTATTACTTTTCCATTATGAACCTATTCCAAACCAACCTGGTCAGATGCAGATGCATAAATCTCCTTTGCTTTTTTTAAGGCTTAATAATTCTGTAAGAATTTCTGTCCAAACCAACATGGTCTGGCTTAGAACTCCATCTGGCCCTTCAGCAGCCGGCTTTAAAGTCACAGCGCGAGTACGAGGGGCGTGTAACTGTGCCCTCCATGCGCCCATACCACGAGAAAAGCCAGGCCTCTTCCTCAACTCCGATAACATCGATTCCTAGAAACAGCCCGTCACAAAGCACTCTGCAGCTATACATGTGAAAAGTTCACTTTCTACCCAGTGCTCATCTAAGAAGTCGCACTGGGCTTCCTATTAGCTTGGAGGGATTATTGTCATTTGGAGCCAGGAATTTATCCTCTGACATGATGAAAGGAAACACAAAAAATGCTTAGAAACCCACTGTATTCATACTACCAATCATTTTGCTTCGCTTCCTGGTTTAGAGAGAGTTTAGCAAGGAGTCTCCTCTAGACATGAAACAAAATCCTTCTAACCACATTGCAGGTATGATCAGCTGGGGCTGGGAAAGACACAGGCGATAATGGGGAGAAAGTTCTTTTTTACAGACATTTCCTGATCATGAGAGAAGTGCTGAAGGGAGGAGAGTATGAAGAATACATCTGATGAGAATAAATATGCCTGAATGAAAATGATAAGAGAAACACAGAAACTACTTAGTAAGTTGTCTGGCAAAGCAGGTTAGGGTGTGGGTGGGTGGTGGCATCGGGGGCGGGGTGTAGAAATCCTACAACCCAAACACAAACCTAGCCATATCTATCTGTAGCCCCCACAGTCCCAAAGGATGATGTATAGAGTCTAGGAGCCACTACGGACATCCCTGTAGAGACTTCCAAGGTTGACAGTATCCCTGGAAAACTGGGTTCAGCTGCTCTAAAACTTAGCCAGGCCAGCAACAGTTCCTGCAAAGGGCTTGGTCCCCAGATAGCTGAGTGGAAAAAGACTCCAAATCAATTTGCCTGGTCATTCTCTGCTTTCCAAAGTCTGAAGCCAAATGGATGAAATGGTCTGGGTGTAAGGGGAGAGCAGAAGATAGAAAAATATCATCTGTGTCCTCAACAGGAAGAATGAAGTCAGCCTGCTTGATTCTTTATCAACAAGACTCACACATGCATAGCCCTGGACCATCCACCACCCTACCAACAAAAATGATACCCAGCGCTCAGCAGCTAATAAAGACAACCGTGGGGTTTCCATGGAGCCAGAAACTGCAGAAGATCATTGATAGCAAAAAGAAATTGCGACTTGGTGAATCCAGACAGCTTTGGGGCCAGAGATACTAATTTTCATAAGTATTATATTAACATTAATAAGTTTGTGCTTCTCCATTTAAGGCTTAAAAGGTTAATATGTGTTTCTTTTAGCTCAAGGTCAAGAGGTTCCAAATTCCACTTCTTGGCTTCTATCTACATATGATCAAACTACTAGGCTGGCTATTGATGGCAATGTGATAACGTTCCTCATTAAGAAGGAGAAAAATCTCAAGTTCTGGTTATACTTCTAAGCTGAGATTGAGAAAGGCATTGTAGCATTGGTGATGCCCAAAGGTTGGTTGATACTGTCAAACTGAAGATGACTAGATTTTCTCTGAAAGCTGAATGAAAGTGTTTGTTTTCACTTAGGACACTGAATCCATTTCATTGATGATGCTCCTGGACTCATTCCTCATGTCCTATGTATGTTTTCTATCTCCTCCCCTTCCTGTTACTTTTTTAATAACCATGACGTAGCCATGGCACACAAATACCTATCACACAGGTGTGCCTCTGCCACACACCTTCTTCCAGCAAATCAAGGATGGTAGCTCACTTTCCTTCTGGCCTTTTCTTTCCTTCACGTGTCTCCCAACAGCTTTCTTGCATAATAAACATGAACACCTGAGTCAGCGACAACTGAGTGACTTTTCTGTCAGCGCCGCTTTGAGTTTCCCATGCTGTCCCTCTTAAATTCACTCCTCATTTGGCTGCAGAGAAGGGAGCCTTGCAAGCAGAGTAGATAGACACTGGCTCTGTCTTCCCCCAGGGTGCTGCTAAGCCTAGGGACATCACTGTGGTTGCAGCCCTCATCTCCCGGGCAACTGGCAGGAAGTGGGCTGCAGATGAGAAGCCCAGTTTCTATGACACACTTGTTGGCTGTCCTTCTCTCCTGACCCTGAGATCCAGGGAACTCTTTTGAAAAGACAGTAGACCTACATGTCTCTTCGATGCTTGTATTCCCACCTCTGTAGCTTTGTGCCACTACCGTGTCTTTATTTCCCAAAAGTCTAACTTTTCCTCCTTTTCCTTATTCTTTTCTCAAGCATCCAAGCTGTCCTCAAACTCTTAATTTTCCTGCCTTATCTTCATGAGTGTTGGGGTCATAGGTGAGCAGACCACATGAGGCCTCGCTTGGTTTTCTTTAGTCAGATCTGTTTTTATCAGACAGAACCATATGGATCTTTATTGACAATCATTTCATTAATTAAAAAACAAAATCATCGAAGGTCAACAATTCTGGCTACAAACTGAGTGCAAAGTCAGCCTTGGTCATCCTAATGAGAAGCTGTCTCAAAATAATCAATCATGTAATTAATGTATTAGACCTTGAGTCCATCCTCAACACCTCAAATAAACACAGAAATTTAAAGTCGATGTCCTGATTTTGACCTTGTATGATAGTTATGGAAGATACAAGGTTCCTAAGAGGGGTAGGTGAAAGATGACTATATTGTTCAAGACTTCCTGTGTACTTACTTTTATTTAAGAATAAAAAGTAAGACACAATACTCGCCTCCAGGCTTCCTAATTACAGCTCTTGCAGGTTCCCCTCTGGTCCCTAAATTACCATTCTCTCTGTGATTTTTCAGCTTGCTTTCCTTGCTGGCCCTTCCTGTCTGAGGATGCCTGGCTGTCTGCTGATACGTACGCCGGGTGAGACTGTGGACCGAGCAGCCATGCTTTTGGCCGCGGGTGGCACCTGCCACACTCCAGATCTGCTTCCCTCACTGCTCTCCATTGTGAATCGGAGATGGTAGGCTGGCAGGGCTGAGCCTTTCCCAAATGCTGATAGGTAGAAAGCTGAAGGGTGCAGCGAGAAGAATGTATCCTCTACTCTGCTGTGAATTTATGTTCTGCTGCACCTGTGGCTGAGGTTCGACGTGAGCTTACGCCCAGCCCTGCTTTCAGCACATGCTCTTTCCAGGCCGAGGGCTCCTTTTCTACACTACAGTTCTGGGTTTGAACTTACGGACAGATGTCCGTGAAGCTCTAGATGACACGGGGAGCGGCTAAGCTGGCTCCACCTCGCTAACTTACTTCCTTTAGAATACCCAAGGCACCGACTGCTCACTAAGCTGGCTACACCTCGCTAACTTACTTCTTTTAGAATACCCAAGGCACCGACTGCTCACTAAGAGGTCAGGGTGTCCACTCTGGCTTCTACGTTATCAATGGTAGTTTTTCCTGCCAGTGCTTTGACTCAGTCTGGTTGCTTCCTGAGTGAGGCTGCTGCTGCTGCTGCTGCTGCTTTTACAGTGTATTTCTAGCAGTTTAAGGTGTTCTGGAAGGAAGCTGGACCAGTATGTACACTTCACCACATTTGTCGCCATTACTTTTTATTCTCAAGGCTCTAAGAACTGAATTATTCCATTATCAAATCTTCTGTATCAGCAGCCACTCCCCTCTTAGGATTGAATAACATACCTTGAGCCACAGGCACCCAAAAAACTGCTTCTGATTCACACCCAAAAAGAAACATTAAGTACTTGTTTAAAGCTGAGAAGCTCTGCATTAGCAATAAAGGAATATCAGGTGTGGCTAGTTTTATGCTAACTTGGCACAAACTATAGTCATCTGAGAGGAGGGAACCTCAACTGAGAAAATGCCTCCATAAGATTGGGCATAGGCAAACCTATTAGGAATTAATGGGGGAAGACCCATACCATTGTGGGTAGAGCCACCCCTGAGCTGGAGGTCCTGGGCTTTATAACAAAGCAAGCTGAGCAAGCTCTGGGGAGCAAGCCAGTAAGCAACACTCCTCCATGCCTCTGCATCAGCTCCTGCCACCAGGTTCTTGCCCTGTTTGAGTTCCTCTCTGGACTTCCTTCAATGATGAACAGTGATGTGGAAGTGTAAACAAATGGACTGTTTCCTCCCCAAGTTGCTTTTGGTCATGGTGTCTCAGCACAGTAATAGCAGCCTAACTAGGCCAAGAGATAAGTGCTCAGAGAACAGGATGGCTAAAACGCCAGCCCAAGTGCTGATGCCTCCAGAATTTCAAGACTAGTGTGCTTTCATGTTAAAAACAATCATACTTTGTACCAGCAAACTCAGTTCCAAGAATCTATTTCTCCAATAAGACAGATCCAAAACCAGAAAAAAATCTTTAAGCCTAAAGATCTGCTTTGTTTTGATAAAATCACTTATGTAAAGTTTCAGCTATTTGGACAGTTGTAAATATCTCTGATTAAGAACTATATGATTCCATCTTTTATTGAATTCTATTTTAAAATCCTGGATTGTATTTATCATTTCCCAGAGTCTTCTGTTTGTGTTTTTGTGGGCATCACTTGGGCATTATTTATTTATTTATTGTCTTATTTATTATTTATTTAGTCTAAGTTTATTAAGCTGTTTTTCTTTGTCTTCTTTAAATTCCTGGAATTCTTTGATGACCATTTGTGATTGTTTTGTTGTTGTTTTTGTTTTAATTCTGTGTTCTGGAGTTCATCAAGGTAATTCTCACTGGTAGACATTTCCATAGGACTGGTAGATTTGGGGATGGAAGATGCTGCTGCCTTAATCTTTCATATTTATATATTTTGCCATGAGATCCGAGCATGTGGACTTCTTTTGTTAGTTCTTGTCTAATACGGACAGAGCAAGTTGGGACAGGAGAGGGAAATGTGTAGGCTGGGTTGGGCCTAGAGAAGATGGACACGGGGGACTGGGTTGGTGCGCAGGGTTAAGGTTAGGGACTATGTCCTAGTCCACATGGGACTGGGTTGGTACACAGGGTTAAGGTTAGGGACCGTGTCTTAGACCACAGGGGACTGGGTTGGTGCGCAGGGTTAAGGTTAGGGACTGTGTCCTAGTCCAAGCTTGAGTTTAGGGACAGATGTAGGGCTGCAATGGTAGGAGAAGGGAAGTATTAAGTAAACTTACCAGGATAGACCCCGGAGATGTATGTGTAGAATCTGGCTGGGTGAAGCGGTTGAATGGAACATGGAAGAGGCTCATAGGTTGAGGCAGACAAGGAGGGTCCTGATGGAAGTCTAGAGACTGGTAGCAGCATAGACAGGAGTGGCCAGACTTGGCTGGATCATTGGATGTGGGATTGGGGATAGGCTTGGGGGGTTAGGGAGAGTGTACGGAGGGAAGAACCTGGAGGCCTGACCTAGCTAGACCCTCTTCAACAGATTCTTACTCAGCCATGTTCACTGCTGCTCGTCACAACAGTTAGAAGATGGAACAGCCTAAGCATTCTTCAACTGACTAATAGATAATAAAAATGTGCTACATATACACAATGGATGTAATGGCTATTATTGGTTGTCAACTTGACTACATCTGGAATGAATTACAATCCAGAAATGGAGGGCACATCTGTGAGAAATTTTTTGGTTGCTTTGAAGTGATCGAATCTACTTCTTGTATTGACCTTTGAAACAGGAAGACACACATCTTTGACCTCGACCTTGAGGCAGCAAGGCACACCTTTAATCTAGGTCATACCTTCTGCTGGAAGTCTATATAAGGACATAGAAGAAGGAAGTTTTTGCTGTTGGCCTGCTTTCCCCTGCCTTGTTAGCACATTCCTTCACTGGCATTGGAGCCTACTAATCTGGAATTCCTACATATACTGAAGACCAGCTGAGACATCCAGTCTGGTGGACTAAGCAACTACTGGTTTCTTGGACTTTCCATTCATAGCCAACCATTGTTGATTAGCTGGGTTGAAGCCTGTATGCCATTCCAATAAATTCCATATATATACATATGGAATATGTATGTGTGTGTGTGTAAAGAGAGATTCATTCTATAAGTTCTTTTCCTCTAGAGAACACTAATACAATGGTATACTATTTAGCTGCAAAGAAAAATATATTATCAAATCTGCAGATAAATGTATTGAAGTAGAAAAAGAACATATTGAGTGTCACACCCCAAACAAACAGAAAGAGAATATTACTAAGGCTCCTAACTCCAGATCTTCAGAAGCTAGTACATAAGAAGTAGGGAAGTAAAGAAGGATGTGGAGACAGGTGAATGCGGGGGTGGGGGCTTCAGAGAGCGGGGAAATGAGCAAAGAAGAAGGAGGAAGTGAGTAAGATAATAAGGATATCTGAAAAGAGCATAAGGAATCATACTATTAACTATCTACTTAATTAAAAATTCCTAGCCAGGGCATGGTGGTGGAGCACGCCTTTAATCCCAGCACTCGGGAGGCAAGAGGCAGGTGGATCTCTGTGAGTTGGAGGCCAGCCTGGTCTACAAGAGCTAGTTCCAGAACAAGCTCCAAAGTTACACAGAGAAACCCTGTTTCGAAAAAGCAAACAAACAAAAAAACAATTCCTGTAACATATTCACACACATATTCACAAATAGTTTAAACAAAATTTTCCCACGTGGGCCGATGATGCTACCCCAAGAGCCATAGACTATCTAATAAGAATCTTAACACAAGGCATGAAACACCCTTTTGAGTTGTCGGTCAGTATTGTCTAAGAGACATCTAGAATACTATAGAGTACTCTTAGTGCTAAAGGTTAAGTTTCGATTGCTGAAGATACCACATACTTCAGACATGGACCAAGAAGACCAGAGCTGGGATTTAACCTGAAAGATTCCTCCCTGATGACTATCTTTTATGATACCAGAAGGCATCATGCAAGCTTTGAAATGAGAGCAGTAACCAATAGTCCTACCAAACTATGATGTCTCTGAACCACAACAACCGGCACAACATACTAACCCGAAGGGTGCAATAGTGGCACGTATTTCTTGGTGTAATCAACAGCTCTCTAATTGGACTTAAAGGCCCAGTCAACAAGAAATGAATTCAGGCCTTGGGCTGGAAACCTAGCCAACTACTTATGACTATTGAAGCCATAGATCTTGGAGGAGAACCTACAACTGCCAGTTTACTAAACAAGCATAAGCCTCAAGTACATTCTCAATATTTGCCCTTAGGCCCACAGAGAAGTGTAGTTCTCACCCCTCAGCAAGGAAACTTCTCTTTGCAACAAATGAAGACCATGATAGAAAATGTAGAGTCATGGAGCCATGCTCCATCTGATATATCTACAACACAACCCCTGTATTTAGGGCTTATGGTATTCATGGAAGAAGGGCAGCCAGACTGTAAGAAACAGATGAACAGAAAGTTTGCTGTAAGGCTGTGTCTCCTAGAAGTCTTACCAACATGACTGTCTAAACATAAACAAGGATGATGGCAACAGTCATACTAACAGGAAGGCGGGAAGCTTGAGACCTCAGCCCTATAATTAAAACAAAACAAACCCCAAAAAATTAGAGGCACCTAAGGAATGCTGAAAGCAGGAGAAATAGTCTTCTCCCAGGAAAAGCACACCAATTGGCTTTCCAATACCAAATAGTCAACTCTAAAAACATCCATACAAGTAACATTATATAGATTAAGCAGATTGTATTTATATATTTAGAACACACACACACCAATTATGGAAAAAGAGGCCATGAATTTGAAAAAGAATGGTCACAGTGGGGACACAGGAAGGATTGTGGGGAGAAGAGAGAAAGAAAGGGAAATAACACAATTATATTATAATCTCAAAAAATTATAATGAAAAATAACAATAAGATCCAGCTGTTAAAACTATGCTTAATGACACAATAAAATCACTATAGTTGAACTTTTCTGAATACTACTAACATGATGGCAACTATTTGAAATGTTTGTCTATTATTCCACTTAGCCCTCACAATACTTTTTTTTGTGAAGCTAAAACAGTTATCATCAAATATGAAGAAAGGATCAAGAGGGAATCAGAGACTTGTGTAGGTCATAGGGTCTAAGTGGGGAAGTGAATCTGACCTTGGAGTCTCGCCCCACAGCACGTGCCACCAACCATCACCCTGCAGCAGTCAACAGTGCTGAAGAGACAGTGTGACTGAAGCCATCTAAACCATCCAAGTAGGAAAGCAAAAGTGTTAAGCAAGGCTGGTGAGATGTTTTGGGGATAAAGCCACCAAGCCTGACAGCCCAAGTTTGGTTCCTGAGACCCACACAATGGAAAGAGAAAACTGACCCCCTCACTTGTCTGTGCACTACAATTTCTGTCTACATATGTATCTTCATAAAGTACATGAATAATTGTAATAAAAATTTAAGTTAAATAGCAACTCTCTTCCAGTAATGAAATCATAGATAATATTTACCATTTCTAATTTTTTTTTCAAGACAGAATTTTTGTGTATACCCCTGGCTGTCCTGGAACTCACTCTGTAGACCAGGCTGGCCTCAAACTCAGAGATGCGCCTGCTTTTGCCTGAGTGCTGGATTTAAAGACATGCACCACCATCACCCAGCCATTTCGAAATATTTTATAGTGAGCTATATTACTTTCATAGTCAGCAAAAATAAAATAAAAAGAAAGGAAATATTCGGGTCTGGTAACATGTGCTACCTAGTATATTCATACCCAGATGTGAACCTGGTTCTCAGTGTCTGCTTTCCCCAAGAGAAGAGTTAAATGTTTTAATATATGAGAGACTCTTTGACTCCGAGGTGAGCTCTCATCGTCCTTAATCTCATATTTGGTACTTGTGGAACGATTTAGGGGCAGTTTCTGCTAGATTCCATCTTCATAGCGATTGAATACATAATATATGCTAGTCACTATGCAAAGAGCCTCCCAGGATGCTCCCCTACCTGAAATACAGGCTGAAATCTACAATGCTGTCTCTATGCAAAGCTGAGGAAAGAAACGTATTTAGTCACACCGTTAATCAGTGGTACTCAGCTTTCCATAGGTCCTACCTCTGTGAGCCAGAGCTGTTCTGTCCTGGGTAGTTGAGAACACTAGTTGTTTTAAGTAATAATGAAAGCGAGAGACTACAACACTCAGGAAGCAAGATCTGGAATACAGAACTCCTATTTCCATTTCCAGTTCAGCCATTCGTTCACTGTGTCCTGAGCGGTCACATTCTGCTTAAGTTCCGGACAAGCTTACATGCAACAATTTGTTTAGACACCTTTAGGGCACAAGTATTTAAGTTTTAAAATGTTCAAGCCAAACCATTTTTATTCTTGGGCCACTAATTGAAATTAGGAAATAATATGGAACATGAATTAAAATCTACCAATACCACAGAAAACAAACAAGTAAATCAACCAATTGTTAGTAAATACTCTAAAGCTAAAGGTCACTTAATAATCTAACTTGACAAAATACAGATTAATTTCTTCTCTGTCCCTTGAAAGCTCTTCAAAAAAAGTCATGAAGACTCTGTCAAAATCTGTCAGAAAAAAAAAAAAATCAAAAATCCTATCTCTGTAGTATGATGGATGGGGGTAGGGCTAGAGGCTGGAGACTCGGGGCAGGAAAGCGCAGCACTGCGTGGATGAGACTTACCTGCTATAGCACCAGCTAAGAGCAGGCTTCCTGGGCTGACCTGCCCATCTTCATTGGCAAAGGAAGCCTTCACGTGGGCGTAGCAGGGGAAGTAGATGGCCGAGAAAGGAATGTCCCGCAGAAAGCATGCTTTGGCACCCTGTGAGGTTTTGCAAGGAGAAGAAACACCACATGAAACACACATCCCATTGACGAAGTCAGGCTTCTCTGGAACTCACCTCAGGACAAAATATTCCTGGAGAGGACCAAATCTGTGCTCACGCATCGAAAAGGGAAGAGTAAAATAACCCGCATTCTCGAAGCCGCAAGTCTGAGTCTTGTTCTTCCAAACACGACTAGATTTGTCCTAGGATGTGAGGACGTGGGAAAGGGGAGGTCTCGTTTACTCTAAGGCTGAGATTCCAATTAGAACAACTTTGGAACTCTGCCTGTGACTCTCTTCAAATCTCTGTGGGTGGAAGTCGCTGGCATTTTAAGGAAGATCTGTTGGCTGGTCTCAGAGTAAGACAGGAAGCAACAGTCAAGGTGCCTCTCTGTTTATACATCAGGAGAAAGACAAGCTGTGGAGGTGCAAAGGGAAAGGTCCAATTTTTGTATCATTTGAGAATCTGATAAAAGTGTTGGAGTCTTTCCCAGAAAAAAAAAATGACATAGACATAAAAACAAATCTTTCCAGAGAGTACTAGAATTTTTATCCATTGCTTAGAGTTTATGAAATATTGATAAATACCTACCCTAAAATATTTACCATAATTTTGACATATTCAAGAGCTCAATATAGGACAGTTCACTTCAGAAGTGAAGTTTTCACTAAATAATTTCTGATGCCAAAATCGTGCCATGCTGAGTACCCAACCATTGATCATTCCAAAAACAGAATCCGGCATGATGATGCGAACAACACACACACTGTTTATTAGGCTGAGTGGCAGGAAACTATCCCCTTTCAATACTGTTTTGTTCACAGATTTCTATGGCTCCAAATTTCTACCAATTAGAGAGATTCCCAAAAGAAGATAATGAATTCATCCAATCTCAACAGATCTAGCCCCACCATCCAATGACATGCACGAGTCTGGTCAGGCGACACTGAGGATTCCTGTCTGAGGTTGGCTACTTGTCTGTCATTCACTGTAACAAAGACATTTCACTCCTGACTCGAACTGAGACCTGGGAGTATAAAACCCTCAGCCTTTTTTCATGGAAACTGTTATTAACCCAGGTCTACTGCAACTTAATTAGTTGTCTTACATAAGTAATATAAGTGGAACTTTAAACTTAATCCTATTACATTTAATCCTAGTTTAGCTCAACCTTCCTACCAGAATAAAGACTTACAATCTGGATTCTGTCCAGATTTGACTGAATTTGGATATTCCTCTTTTGACTTACCCACGGAGACTTTATGTGCTCATTCTTGATGATATTAGGCAAAGGGCTGGCCTCTCAGGTACTGTATGTCAGCTCATGCCTGTCATTCTCCAAACTGTTAGGTGACTAACAGAAAATACGCACGACAATATCCATCACTTAGGTCTCGTTTCACACATGTAAAACCTGATGTCCAGGATCTAGCAACTGCATATTTGAGGGTCATGTTCCAATGGTACCTTAGGTATAACTGCAGACAAGTCTAAAACACTAGATGCTAAGAATTTGCTTTTGGGAGGTATACAGTAAAGGACAGTGTCAACAGCTATACAAACACTCAATGCTTACTTTAGAGTTAGTTCTTTAAATAAGCTTAGAGAATTAGTATCACTTTCTAATTTCTCGCTTTCTCCTCCATTTTAATTCTTGCTTCAAGTTTTCCTGGGAGTTCTAGTTATCTGATCGCACGTGTGTGCTGTCCACACGTGTATGCTGTCCGCACGTGTGTGCTGTTCACAAGATGCAGACCAAATATGCAGCTCCAGTGAAGATCAGTTAAATACGGTTCCCTCCCTTAATGTGAGGAAAAGCAACTCACATTACTTCCTAAATAAATTGTGAGGATTTTTTTTGAGAGGTATGATTCTTCCTACACATTGTCCTTTATATTATACTTTTAGCCATATGGATCTCCAACGTTACATTTTACTTCTGGGCTGCCCTTATTTCTTTGCTAACAATAGTTTCTCTTAAGGAAACTAAATTCTTATAGAGAAATCCCACTATAGAATATTATGTTTGTCTAAAAATCTACAAATTTAATCGCTGTGCACTCTTTTGCTCATCAGAGGTCGCCTTGCCAGCACCGTGAACATTTTTGAGCACGGCCAACAGAAATATAAGCAACAACTCCAGAGCTGCAGCCACGCCGAAGCCGCTCTGGCTGATTCCGTTCCTTCTTAAACCCACAGAGTGTGGCCTTCACTTTGTTTTGACCTGGAATGGTTTAGTATCTCCCTCTGTCTTTAATTGTGTGGTTTATACTTTTATTCTACTTGCTTCTTTAAAACTCATATGGCTGAGGCTGTCCTGAAGATAGGTTCCTCTCCTCACCCCTTTCAAAGCTTTGCTTTCCCAGTTTCTGCTCACTGATGTCCCTAACCTCTTTCAGCTAGAGCTATCAATGCTCCATTCATCTGGTCAGTCATGGTCCACCTATCGCTCCTCACCTTCTTTGATGATTGCTGTGCTGGGACACCAACCTTTTAAATACCATCTCTTCATTCATTTCACCCCCAACACCTAGTGGGCATCTTTTAAGTAGAAAATGGACAGGCATGGATTCCACATGGCTCCACACTGTCTACATCTTCTCAATACTGTTCTGAGATTTTCATAATCGTGTATCTGCCTATTTCAGTGTAGGTGTTGCCTGCTTCATACTGGAAGGAACCAGGGGTCAGGAATGACTACCTGATTTAATTTATGAAACACCTAACAAAATCTGTGGCTTCCAGGCAATTCTTGATGACAGTGATTTTTTGCTTCAGTGATGTCTGTGAAAAGAAAGAGCCCAACTAGAAAGACCCCAGGAGACTTTGGGATGTGTTGTTAGCTTTCTACAAGGGCACTAACTCACTTCTCTGAACATTATTTTAGAAAGCAAAACGGTAATTTTAGTTGTTGAGACAAAGATCCGTTATTCGTTGGAGACAGACAAGTTGCTGCAGAAAACAGCCATTTTGTACCAGAGTGCTAAAGCCAAAAAAAGGGAGACTGGAGTGCTTCAGGGTTTGTAGGTTCAATGTGATCAAAAATCATGTACAAAAGGTGAGGGGCGCAAACTTGGAACCTAAAAAGAGCTAGGTTCACACTGCCTTCCTCAATTCTTGAAAGCATGAGTCAATCCCTGTGAGAAGATGTAACTCGAAAGAAGAGATGAATAACGCGTGAAGACAAATGGCCTGGTCAGAAGTCAACCTTAGACACAAAAGAACAAGCCTGGCAAAAGCAGAGTTGTACCTGTAACACAGTGGTACAGAGCAGGCTGGACTTATTCAGCAAACAGGCAGTGTGGTCAGAGAAACCAGAACAAATGTTAGGCTGGGTAAGAGGTCTTAGGTT
Source organism: Ondatra zibethicus (assembly GCA_004026605.1). Classification (NCBI taxonomy): domain Eukaryota; kingdom Metazoa; phylum Chordata; class Mammalia; order Rodentia; family Cricetidae; genus Ondatra; species Ondatra zibethicus. The sequence goes on from PVIU01001722.1 coordinate 114,809, forward strand.
GCTGATGATCTGAGAAGAAAAAGAACTCCCACCGTCCCTGTTTCACAGGCAGGATGGTCATGTCAGCAAGTGAAGGCCGAAACACTGCTTCTCTACCTGTTCGCATAGCAAAAACACCACACAGAAGACCCTCCAGCACTGTGGAGCAAGAGCTGCGCCCTGAGGACAGCTTCACACTGTAGAACCCCAACGGGCGGGGACGCTAGTGGAGCTTCAGGAAAAAAGTGAAGTATCCACCGTCACAGAAATACAGGGACAAATGTGGCCAGAAGGGATGTGTTTCCTTGCCTCTACTCTGGTATCCACCTTTACTTTTCCCTAAACCTATACCCATGTAAGAGACTCCTTCAGCAAATAATTCAGAAGGTGCCTTAGCTTCTCCTCAGCAGCCAAGGCATCAGAATCCAGTCTTTCTGGAGAGGGAACTTTAAAACCTACAGCAAAAGTTAGGCTTATTCAGTTTCCCTGGCCTCCTTTCCTTGACCACTCCCTTCCAGGTCTTAGTCACAAAGCCAGTGCCAATTTGCTGGGCCCGCCTTAGGCAATCCCTGACCTGTTGAGCCCACACAATGGAAAAGGCAGGCAGGATGTCAAAAGGGCTTTTAGGTTCTGAGGGTGAGGAAAATGTTTCTCTACCAGATTCCTGGATAAATCCTTGGCTCTGTGAACACCCATTTCCCAGCACAGCGTGAGGCTGAACCTGCTGGCTTCAATTCTACTCGCCTCCTGTAAAGGCTTTATTAGGTGATCAAGTCGTGCTGAACAAGCTACCCTGTAGTAAAGAGACAGGTTGTGCTATCTGCAGCCTGTGTCAGCAATGTGGAAATCATGACATTGGCCATTAAAAAAATTAATAAATTATGCAGATTAACCATTTAAATCTTTAATCTTTCAGCCCCTGTATGAAAATGCCCAGAGTTCCTGGCTCCTCTTTCACTAGTTATGTGGGTAGATTTGCCCTTGTTCTTTGATTGGCCTTGAATTTTCTGGGTATAGTAAAATCACATATGGAAAATCACAAAACACAAAATACAATCCTCTAACCTAATCACTAAATTACCCCCTATCTCCAAAGAAGGGAAATTATTAATTTTTTCTTTTTAAAATGAAAGGCTCGTTGATGAACAGATGGGAACGATAAAAAGCATTTCCAGGCAACCTAATAGGCAAATAATCTTGAGTTGACTACGCTCCCATTCTGGACTGCTCTAATGTCTTCTTCACCATTCCGCCTTAAGGATAAGGCAAGCATCTTTAAGGTGGGCTCACTCTAAGTTCACAACCCACAATTGACAAGGTCGGTCAGCGGCCTTGAGGATGCTGTCCATAAAAATAGTATCTTCACAGCAAAAGAAACATTTTATTTATTTCTCCTGCCTTTTTGATGTGGATACAGTTGGAAGCCCTGGGGAACTTTAATCAATTCTTAAGTTTCTGGAATTATCCATTTGAGTTTACTCTGGCTGTTCTGCTGGGCATAAGACTGTCAAGATACAACACACAAGACCCGCTCTCCATCAGTCTCTTACACACACACATACACACACACACACTCTTTTAAAAGTTCTTCACCCTCTTGAATCCCACCAGTCCCACCAAGCCAACATTAGGCATGGAAGCCAGTGCTGGGCGATAGTACTGATAAAGATGTCAGAGGCAGGGCAGGTCTTTTTGCATGCTAATTCCTTCTTATTCTAGCAGTACCTGCAAACACAGCTCTAAACAGACTATTTCTAATACAGAGAAAGGTAATTACACTCACAAAGGCACCTCTGTGTCGGGCAGGCTTGCACCAGGAGCCAGCAGGTCTGGGGGACTGGGGCTTAATGGAGACTCCAGCAGTGAATGCACATTGTCTAGCATGGGGGAGAATGCCAGACTGGGGACCCCCACAGTATTCAAGACAACAGTGGTGCACCTTGTCTGAGGAGGTTATTTAATGCTCCTGGCACCTGTCATCAGAACCACCCCTCTCTTCCGACCTTACAGGTTTAGAATTTATTTGGCATGCATAATTGTATATTTTGATCTGGAGCTGCAAACAATGGGCAGCGTGTCATGTCTTGATCCCTCAGCATTCCTCTTGGCTTCCCCTCAGCCAGTTAACCCTTCCATGCCCAGCTTGGCAGCAACAGGGTTTCTGTCCTAGGCTTAATACCCAGTTTCACCACCCCTCTGCCTGAAAAAAGAAAAAAGGAAGCTATGCAATATACTTCAAGTAGAAGGAGATCTGCTTCCAGGGAAATAGTAGCAGGAGAGACAAGAAAGGGAAAGCACTGGTTCTGCTCAAGACTCCAATCCCACCTTTCCTATGCGGCGATATAAAGTTAATTATATGCAACTTGAACAGGACCTTGCAGATCACCTCCGCAGTGTCCAGACCAGCTAAGGGGATGGCACTACTGTTAAAATCAAATAAACTAGCCACCGACTGTCAGAGAACATCCAATGACTGCAATTTGAATATAAAATACAAGTGCCTCCCATTTGGTTCTAATCAAGAGACATTGATGGCATTATTTTCTTCTTAATTCCAGTGTAATTCTAAAAAATTATTTTAGCAGCCAAGAGGTGGAGAGGAAATGCCCCTTACTGGCTCAGTTGTTCTGCGACTGTAAATGGCTTTGTCACCAATAGGGTTGTCACTCAGGCAGACCACAAGCCCTGGCTGATACAGGTTTGTGTGTGTGTAATTTTAGTCCCACATCACCATCACAGCGCTAACCTGTGGAAAGGTGCTTCTCGTGACATTTTTCTCTCCTCCTCTTCGTCCCCATCCTCCTAGCTGCCCCATGCCTGCCAAGCCTATTTCTAGTCTGCTTCCTCTGTTTAGTTTAATATAGTTTACATATTTATCTCCCTCCTGTCCAGCACACACCCTCTGCTTAAAGCACCATTATTTCCACATATGTAAAAATCAAGACAATGCTACTCAACACCTGCTTGTCCTTCCATTCCTTCCGCATGTTTACCTAGTATCAATTTTCCTTCCATGTTATGCATTACTGTCTATTTCTAAATGGAGCTGGATTTGTATTTATGGCTCATACATTCTAGGAAAGGACCCTGCCACTGAGCTACATCCACAACCCCATAAATTCTTCTGTTCACCATGTAGTCCTGTTTAACTATGTAGACCAGGCTACCCTCAAATGCACAGAGACCCATCTGCTTCTGCCCCTTGCATGTGCTACCTAATGCCTGGCTTATAGCTTCTTTCTTAATGCTTAACTTGACATGCTCATTGAGTTTTGTCAATCTTCAAAAATAAAAATGATAAAATAAAAGAGGTTTTGGTCTACACTTGCTCCTAACATATAATTTTGCAAAATAAAGTTTAGTTTCCCCTCCATACATGAAGACACCGTGTGGATGATTGTCCTTTGAATCCAGGGATGTCATCTTTTCTGGTACCCAGGACCTTCTCCGCAGCTGTGTAGCTCCACACTTGGAATGAGCTGCACTGAGATTGGTTATTTTGATTCAGTCTGCTCTTGCAGTCTGTTTTACTTCATGAGTCCTGGGGCATCTCCAGCCGTCATCTCTCCTTTCCTTCTGTCTTATACTTAGTAAGCCACCTCAGATTGCCTCAGAAATGGCTTCTGAATAAACCCTATCTTACAGTCCTCTAATTCTTTATTCAGATTCCCTCAGAAACGGCTTCTGAATAAACCCTATCTTACAGTTCACTAATTCTTTATTCAGCTGTGTTCAACTCTGCCAAGGCCACTTGTTCAGTTTAAAATTCTAACCATCATAATTTTACTCAATAGTTTTTTAAAAATAAACCTTCAATTTATATTTCAGTTTAAAATCTTTACAGTTCTGTATGTTTAGACTATTTGCTATTCTTGTAATCTCTTAATGCTTTATGTGACTTGAGATCTTTTATTTCCCTTGGTCCAGTACCTGAAAAGTCCTTTGAGGTTCTGGTTAAAAGTGAGCTCCTCTTAAGAAGACAAGTGTTTTATTCTGTCGATCACACAGGGATACTCCCCCAAAGAAATATAAACTTAGCCTGTACACTCAGTTCAGATCAGCATAGGCCTTCTCACTGTTAGAAGAGGGACTCTTCCACCCTTTCCTCTCTTCTATTGACAAGCAAGGCCAAGTCTCTTGCAGCCTAATAAGGGAGGGAGCATGATATTCTGGCATCCGCCAAGGTATAGCTTTCCGAGGTTGCAGTTCTATGGGGAAGGATTTTTCCACACCAGGAATAGTGGTGCTCCGGCAGAAAGAAGGCACGTGCCAACAGGACTGGCTCTGCACATGGAGGGCTGACCTCTGAATGTCCCCTGAAATTCTGACTGCCTCGTTGCAGGCCAAGCCATCCCCTTCTGTTCTCGGCACTGCAGGCATCACCAAGGTACTTTCTGCTGAGGTCGCCTAACTTCTACTCCTCCCTCACTAACTCACGGAGAGGCTTTTACAGAGTGTGTCACTCAACATTTGTAGTTGTTTTGACTTGGATGCTCTGCCGATAGAGACTTGACTGTAGAAACTGTTCATGTTGGTTGCTTCTTAAGCCCATCTGTAGACTGTGTCTTTAAGGTTTCCTTCAGAACACCAAATCACAAAGGCAGTGCCTCACCATTAGCCTCTAATTTCTCCTGGCCCTTGTAATACACTCAGTGAAGGTTACGGCTGACCCCAGCTATGCCAGAACTCTCTTTGCAACTTTAATGCAGACACACAGTCTGAAGAACGCTCACTCACTGTAGAGAAGATGGCTTCTCAGAATGGGGAGAAGTGGATGGTTTCCAAAGAAACAAATATTCAAATGTGTCATCTTAAATATGGATCTGATTCTAAATCATGGCTGCTCCATGCCAAATCCAGCACACTGTAAGAGGCAAAGCACTGATGTGGGAGTCCCTTCTCTGTGCTTTGATCACCATTAATGAATAAAGAAACTGCTTTGGACCTTATAGCAGGGCAGAACTTAGCTAGGCAGGGAAAACTAAACTGAATGCTGGAAGAAGGGCAGAGAGAGAAGCCATGGAGCTGCTGCCGGAGACAGATGTGCTGAAACTTTGCTGGTAGGCCACAACCTCGTGGTGATGCACAGATTAATGGGGATGGCTTAAATTAAAATGTAAGAGTTAGCAAATAAAAAACTAGACTTAATGGGCTAAGCAGTGATTTAAATAATATAGTTTGTGTGTGATTGTTTCAGATCTGGGCAGCCAAGACGAACAAGCAGCTTCCTACACCAGAGTACAGGCCTTGCAATAAGAGGACTTTCTCTATGTCAACTTCCTTATCTATAAAATATGAATTTTATAGGCACATTACATGTAAATTTAATAATTAAAATAAATATAGTAATTACCGTAAACCTAGTATAATACCCAGCATGGGGTCCTCTAAAGACGTGTATATAAGTTCTCTAAACTGATCATTCCCCACAGGCCTCTGGCTGCCAAAGACCTATCTCTTTAATGCTTTGTTAATTAACATTTGTTAAGCAGGCTGTCCTTTAAGTACATACCTCACTCACAACTATAAACCAGAGAATGAAAGGTTGGCTTAGTAGAATGAGGAACATATCCACCACTTCTAGAAAAAGTGTTTTCAGAGAGGTCTAAGAAGAGGGGTTTACAACAGTCTCCACACTTTGCAACACGCACATTAAATATAGTTCAACAGTTTAGATCTTGTAGGTTCTTTGCAAAGAGAACAAACTGAAAAATTAAAACAAAACAAAATATAGACTTGGTAAAAATGCATGCCTCTGGAAAGACAAATTCACAGAAGCCTAGGTGAAAATAAAGTAACATCTTATTGTCATAGACCTTTAGTATTTAAATTGTCTGTGTAGACTATTAAAATACTTGAAAGAAGTTGATGGGACTACAATGACAAGTTTACATTCCTCCATGGCCTCAACACTGATCACATTGAAGGCAATGATACCATATATACCTTTGCAACTTCAGTTAATGGAGTACTTGAATGCAATACTTGGTGACTAAATAGAAGGAGGGCTGTGGTGGTTTGGATAATAATGGCTCCCATAGGCTCCTATGCTTGAATGCTTGGTTAGCAGAACTGTTTCAGAAGGATTAAAAAGTGTGGCCTTGTTGGAAGAGGTGTGTCACTGGCAATGGGCTTTGAGGTTTCAAAAGACCACACCAGGCACAGTCTCTGTATCTGTCTCCCTTCCCTTCCTATCCAACCACTGCCAGTGGATCAGGATGTGAAGCTCTTGGTTACTGCTCCAACACCATGCCTGCCTACTTCCCACCATGATGATCATGGACTAACCCTCTAACACAGCAAGCAAGCACCCAGTTAAATGTTTTCTTTTAAAAATGTTGCCTTGATCATGGTGTCTCTCCTTAGCAATAGAACAGTAATTAAGACAATGGTCCAACAATCTTTTGTTTTTTAAGCATCACATTCCCCCAACACTGAATTACACTTGAACTGCTGTACAAAAAATCATATTTTCAAAAGTCATCACCATTTCATTTGCTCTTTCAGTGTTCTGAGCAAGCTGATGTGGCTGAACCTACTGTAATCTCGGTGCTGAGGTGGGTGCTGCAGGGGCAAGAGCTCAAGGCCATCCTCCCTGGCTACACACAGAATCTGAAGCTAGCCCGGGCAATAGGAAATAACAAATAAGAAACTAAATGGCCAATGTAGCATGCCCAGTCTGAGTGATGGTGATGGGAGGGGAAGGAGAAAGGGAATAGTTTACTGAAGAACCACTGAAATTACCAGGGCTAGTTAAAAATGGAAAGAAGATGGTAGGGATTCTTTCAAAATCTTTTAGTTGACATCCTGCAACTAAAATTATAATTAATAACTAGTGCATCATATGTAGTGTGTGCTAAGCTCTATCCAATGTGCTTTATATGCACAGAGGATGACTATTTCCATGGATATTTAAGGTACTATGCATGTCTTCTTTCCTACCTGCCTCAACAAACTTAAATAGATATGCTAACTTTCAAAGACAGATGTGGCTGACTCATCACTTAATTTATAAGATAGATGACATTGAACAAATCACCTAAATCCATCAAGCCATCCTTTCCTCAGTTGCAATTTGGAGCTTAAAAAGAAAGTGTCTGCTTGGTGGGCTGCAGTGAGGATAAACTGATATAAAGCAAACACAGCTATCAGCACAGGCCTGGGAGAGGAAACCCTCCATAAACAGGAGCTAGGGTGAATTGTTCTAGCCCTGGACCTCATCTCTCTGCGTCCTGAACACGCTAGCCATATCTGACCTTTCCACCTTCAGCTGTGTAAAATCCTGCCCTTGTTGACTTTCTCTTCTGTCTACAGATGTGCAAGTTCTACCAATAAAATAAAAGCAAACAGGCTGGGAGGGGAGCTGAGTCCCAGTACAGCATGTGCTTAGTATGCACTAAGCCCCACAGTGATTCCCAAGCATTGCAAAATACAAACACAATCAAAACAAATAGCAATCACTTAATGCCCCTCATTATCCCTTGACCATTTTTTTTTCTCCGTAGTTTTTCTTTCACAGTAAAACTCCTAGGTTGAATGGTTTATATACTTGTATTTCCTCATAAATGTTTCTACTTCTATGATTCTATTTACACTGGCTTTGTTTGTTTGTTTTTGTTTTTTTTTTTAAGATAGGGTTTATCTGCATAAGATCTCTGACTGTGCTGAAACTTGCTTTGTAGACTAGGCTGGCCTCAAACTCACAAATACCCACCTGCCTCTTCCTCTGCCTACTGAGTGATGGGACTAACGGTGTGAACCACGACTGCCTAGAAAATTGGCATCCATCTTTAGCTCCTTTTTTCCCCTCTTGCCATTCCTCCTCCTCTCCCATTTCTCTACAATGCTGTTTTACAGCCTCCATTTGAGAGCCACATCTGCTCTTCCCCAACCTGTAACTCCTGCCACCTCAGTGAGGGTGGTCTCTGCATGCCATCATCAGCTTCTGTGGCCTGAAGATATCAATACTCTCGTGGTTTCATGCCCACGGATGACCCTCACACAGCATCTTCAGTGCCCATCCCTCTGCCTTCTAGAACCTTCAAGAGGAGGAGAAGTGGACAGGGATCAGGAAAGGCTATCATTGCTCTGCTCCTGTGTGCCTGGGTCACCCAGCTAAGCATCCTTACATTTCTGTCCTGTATTCCTCGACAACAGGGAGAAGAGCAGAGAGATCTTTTAAAAGCTTCTTGAATTCTGACACCTAAAAACCCCACCACAAAATCTACATTTACTTTCTCCCTTTTGTTACTTTCCAGGACTCTGCACTACTGAAGCTTCCTTCCAAGGTGTCCTCATGTCTATCCCAACCGCACTGCCCCAGCCAGGTTAGTGTTCCCGTGTCCCAGTTGCATCCTCCCTGCCTTAAGTCTAACTCTCCCATCACAGTAGCCTGTAGGCCAAAACCACATTACCTTTCCTCAAACCTTACCCAGCCACGTTAATGGGCCTTCCATCGGGTTAGCAATGTGATACCATTCCACATCGTAGCCTTCGGAAGCTCCTGGCCTGTTTGCTGTGAATGGGATCTACTTCCCTCTCAGCTATGCACTCCCGACGGCTCTTCTTAACTGCACACAAACTGCATTCTAGAGATCTGTGAAGCTGGATGACTGCTGCCTGAGACAGTCCCATCCTTCTGAAACCAGCCCTTTCCAGTTCCTCCCCAGCACCGAGACTGGGCACCCTGGCAGGAAGGGACTGCCCCATTTACACTCAACTTTCCCAGTATTGCATTCTCTTTTGGGGGTGGGGGGTGGAGGTGTCACTATGCAACAGTTCAGTTGCTTTTTTTTACTCTAATACCCTTGCTTGTAACAGGGGAAAACATTTGGCTTTCAGTTCCCACTTATTTGCTCAACAACCAATTATCTCATGCACCAGAAAAGGTTACAAAGCAGCAGTGAACAAGATAAATCCATTATCAAAGACACTGCAGAGAAAGAAGATACAGGCACAGAGAACATACCAGATGGGCACTAGATGCTTAGCAAACTGCAATGGAAATGTGACCATAGTGGGGTGGTCGTTTTTCTGAGAAAGCCCCGCTGAAGCTTCGATCTGAGGGGAAGAGCCCTCAGCCCCATCAGATGTATTGGTTTTCTTGAAAGCTGACTTTTCTTAGTTACTGAATTGTGTGCAGCAACTCAGCTTTTCACAGCCATCTTGTAAATGGCCACAACTGTGCCAGACACCAGAGCCAGCTTCCAGGACTGATCTATCTCCACATTTACTTTTCAGATGTCCTGCAGCCTGTTCAGAGTTGCGTCGCCCACTTAGTAACATGCATTTACCTTCCCCCATATTTCTCCACAGTTTCAAAGTTCATTTCCATGTTTTTCAATTTTAATTTTATGTGTATTAATGTTTTGTGTTCCACAAATGTCTATGTACTACATGTGTGTCTGGAGTTGGTGGAGGCGAGAAAGGTTCCATTTCCCTGGAACTAGAGCTACAGAGAGCTGTGAGTCATCATATGGGTGCCGGGATTGAAACGGGGTCCTCTGGAAGAGCAGCCAGCGCTGCTACCTGCTGAGGCATCTCTCCAACCCCTACCTCATTTCTTTTTAGCAGTTTTTCCATTGTTCAATATCCCACAGCATGTTCATCCACTCATTTATTTACCAAGGGACAGCTTCATTGCTTCTAGGTTTGGGCAATTACAAACAAAGCTTCTATAAAGAGTAACACATGTGTACTCAGAGAGTAAATTCTTATTTTTACATTATTCCAGCTGTTGTGTTTAGAAAAAGTGAAGAGTCAGAGAAAGTCCTCAAATAAAAGATACAAGCAGGGCTGGGAACATGGGAACATCCACTATGGTGGATGCAAAGTGACAATATCATGCCCCCTTGGTGTCGGGAAGTTTTCATCTGATGTGTTCCCAAAGAAATACCCGCACAATTGCTTTCTTCATGTGGGACAAAGGTACATACAGAGAGATACTTTATAAGGAGGCAAAGGGGGTATTATTTTTATACATGCTTTTATATTAACAGGATTGAAATTGATAAATGGATGCAATATGATTAAATCCACTAACACTTAAATGTACATACACGTTGACTTACAGCTTCACTGCTAGGAACCTCTGCTTTATACACACTCACAAAAGTATGGCAAGCACACACTGGAGTAGTCTCCATGGCCTAACTTCTAATAGCCCTGTAAGGGAGAGATTGTTACAGTCGACTTTCAATGAGATATGTTTAGAGTTCATCAGAGTTATAGGTAAGCAGGAAGTGAGAGGACTTTCTCCCCTGGCTGGAGGCTGGTACCAGCTGTCTGAGAACTCTGAGTGTCGGAAAGTCACAGGCAATGTGCTATATGACTATATGATCAGAAAACAGAATAGTTTCAAGACCAAAATTATTCATTAGTTCCAAGAGAAGGACAGGGATTTCTCAAGATTGGAAGACTTTAAAAACACCAAACCAATGTGCCAGCCATTCTCTATGCTGTATCCCATGCAGCAGAATGTATATTAAATGCTGCTTCGTTTCATTAACCTCTTGAATGTTATTATGTATTTCCAACATCTCTACAGTTGTTGAAATAATCATTAATAATATTAGGAAGCTAGATTAAAACTACTTTGTCTCTGCAACACACACGTGTGCGCATGTGTGTACACATTTACACATGCATGCACATGCATCTTAAAACCATTCCACGTGGTTATTAAGACAACAGAAGAGACTGCATATGCACTGTGTTAGTGACACTGAATTTAGAATCAATGATGCTCTGGTACAGTTTGGGTTATGAAGAAATAGAGTTTTATTCATATATCCTGGGTAATTTGACCTTTTGAAATGTTCTGATGCTACGCTTGCCTTCAGAACACACTGACAATAGTTCCGGCAATCTGCTTACACAAAATGCATGAGCATGTATACAGATGAAAAGAATCTATTTGAATAATGTCATCTACAGTGTAATAAAGCAAATGCTTTGGGTAAGAACAGAGTTGATGGAGCCTGTTTTCCTAAGCGACCTTGCCCTGGTAAGCTAACACCTGGGATTACAGACTAGAAAACTCTTCTGTCAATACATGATGGCTCTCATCCTCATTGCTTTGGTGGCCAGGTTTTGTCATGTACAAACTGTACTGATGCTTTCCAGTGAGGATGCTTCTGACCTCTATTAGCTGGGCTGCCATTCAATGCTAAATAATAAGCCCTTATAAACTGACAGCACCAATGGAAAAGGTCAATTCACACAGCCCTCTTTCCTATGATAGACAATTTATTTTATGCTATAGGAACTTAGGCCATAAAACAGGATATGAGAACTAGGTATACATACGCAAGGACATGGCACTGTGTGTGCGTGTGTGTGCATGGCCTGGGATGGAACCCAGAGCCTTATGTGAGCCCAAGCCTTGCCTTCTCGTGCTCTGAAGAAAAGCGGTGCAGGAGATTTTTTTTTTTTCTGATTAAATAGTCTTTCAGGACAATTACTCTCTCTCACTTTATTTCAATCAGCTATTTCCTGTATGTTTAACTAAATCTACAAATGTCACCAGTTCAGAGGGGGCTTTTGTTTACACAGTTTGCAACATCTTCACTAAACTATTTCTAACTTCAGGAGTGTAAAATGTTTACTGTATTCTCATTCTCTCTCTTTCTCTCCCTGTTGCAAATGTATTTTTAAGGCAAGTATTCTAATTTTCCTTTACTGGAAGGTCACAGAATGCTAAGGTATTTTGCAAGTCAATTCATTGAGGAAAAAAAAAACAAAAAGCAAAACAAAACAAAACAAAAAACAACAATTAGAGAGCTCGGTTGGGGCAGTCCAGTTGAGGTTGAGCTCAGCAGTCCTAAACACACAGACAGGACCAATCACTCACCACGCCTGCCTGCAGCATTGTAATGTTAGCAGCAAACAAAGGGGATTTACCTGCAGGGACAACTAACAGCCTTAAAGTATTGGATTGCTCCAGCCATTTGCATTTTTTCCCTAATCAACTAAAACTACAGAAAAAACACCTTTTGAGTAGAGAGCTCTACACCCTGAAATAAAATCACCTGGAACTTCACAGAAAAGCCACAGTTGCAATGCTTGCTAGCGGCACGGTTCTTAATATTGATCCCATGGAAAGGTAAGATAGAAAGAACTGGAGGCCAGGTTCACAAAGCAAAACTGGAATAACAAAAATAAATAAATAAAAAACAAAACAAACAAACAAAAACAAAACTGGAACAACAGAATCTCTATCTTGGGTGGTGACAGGAGCAATACACGCAGGAGAGGTTCCAGCTGCTGGTTAACCAACCCTAGGGTGTCTGGGAACTGGGCTGATGAGGGTGCCTGCAGGAAGGTGGGGATGGCCAGGGCACTTTCACACAATGAAACCAAATTTCCAGCTCAAAAACAGCAGTAACTTCATGTGGTAATTACCAATTCACCAAAACAGCATTTGAAAGGCAGTGCCAAGTGTGTGGAATGCTTCTGAACTAGATTAAACCACTAGACTAGTAATTAACTAACGTTATATGGGAGAGTGCTCTTGCTCAGACGTGAGCGATCTTGCTCATTTCTGAAAAGCAACTTTAGCACAAAAGCACAAGCAATGTCTAGGCTTCAGTCTCAGCTCAAACACCACGTCTGGCAGCCGCTGTTCACCCAACTACAAAATCGGGGTGCCAGGGACTTCCCAGGAGCCTTAGAGGGGATTAAGACTGCGACATAATCTGAAGACAAAAAAAGCCCCAGCCTGGTATCTTCTGCAGCGAGTCACACAGTCTGCTCTTATATCAGCAAACAAGTTCCTACCATTTCGTCAACAGAGGTATTTTGATAACAGTCATTGCCATAGTACCAAGTGCCTTTTACTAGACAGCCTGTTGAAAGACTGCCTGGCAGTCTGTCATAGTGACAAGCCGCTATATCATGTCACAGACGGCAAGGACCTAAAATGTTAGAACAGAAAGTGTTTTTTTTCTCCAAGTTCATCTATGCCATGACTCACGACAGCACTGTTTACTTCTTATAGCTGGTAATAGGTGTGCAAACAAAACAGCCATGGACACTGTGTTCACTGCCCAATTATAGTTGTCTTATAGCTGCTAATTTGTGTGTAAACGAAAGAGCCATCAACAGCGTTCACTGTCCAATGATAGTGTCTTATCTGCTACTGGAAAATAAAATAGTCAGCTTTTCAAGGGCCTTGGAGGTGGCTCTGTGGGTAGAGCTACTTGCCAAAACCAGGCAACCTGAGCCTGAATCCAGAACCCAGAAAAAGGTGGAAAGAGATAAATAACTCTGACCTCATGCACATGCACACACACCACAAACTAAAAACTAAAAACAAAATAGCCCGCATCCACATATTTATTCCAACCCATCACACAAACCTGGGTCCCTCACTAAGATTAATCCCAACAGAGAGAGTCACACTCTATCTAACGGAGGAAGGCAGATCATGAGGTACCCTAACAGTCACACCTGGAGGAATGCAGCTGGCGAGGAAGCTCCATTGTAAGCAATTCTGAATTGTCACTGAGGTCATCTGAAGAACCCAGAAACAAAAAAGAAAAAACACCACACAGAGTGCCCAAAGCGGTGAGCATGGCCAGCTGTTCCCCATGCGGGGCTTGTGATACCCACTTGGGATGATGGGAGGGGAAGACAGCGGGGTCCCGGTGTTAGTGATTATGGAGTGCATTTCCAGGCCATGAAAAGAGCTTCGCTTGCACAACTTGGAGAGAAAAGGAAGACGACACATTCTGGAAACCAACCTATGCAGATGCCTAAGGACAGGATAAGGCCTGATGGGGCATGGCTTTAAGCTTCACAACTAATTGGAATGAAGCATCTTTTGGTCTGCATATAATTTATTAATTATATATTTCTGCTATTAATATAAATTAAGCTGCTTTGGGGCGAACTTTGTATTTCACCCTGTATTCCCAAAGATTTATTTATTGGAATCAGCAAAAAATTCTTTATAAAATTTTACTGGAGAACAATGAGTACTTTTATTTGATAAGGTTTAGTGCTGGGCATAGATGCAGATGACTTCAGTTTATTACAACATGGCTTTTCTTTCTTTTCTTTTCTTTTTTTTGTCAGACATGGTCTCACTGTGTACCTTTGTCTGGTGTGGAACTATCTGTTTAGACCAGGCTGGCCTTAAAATCACAGCCTCCCCAGCTCTAGGACTAAAGGTGTGTTGTGCATCATCACACCTGGATATTCCAATACAACCTTAGGGGTAGAAGGGTAGGGAAAACTTTTCAAACGGCCATTTAAAACTGACCTGTCATCCTGGAAAGTTATTTTATAAACATAAAGTGAGTGAGATTTATAATAATTAAGATGTGGTACCAATACACAAAACTCACATAGTACCAGAATTTATGTAGGATCAAAAAACAAATTTTTGGCCTAAGAATTTGGTTTGGAGGCTAGGGAGATGGGTCAGCTGGTAAACGGCTTTTCATTCAAGGATGAGGCTCCAGGCACATGTGAAAAGCTAGGTGTGGCCACGTGCCTGAAATCCCAGTGTTGGGGAGGTGGAAACAGGAGACCCTGGGGCTGACTGCAAGCCAGTCTAGCCAATCAGTGAGCTTCAGGTTCAGTGAAAATTAACTGTCTCAAAAAGTGAAAAGCGATAGAAGACACCCAGTGTTGACCTCTGGGGCCATTACAGGTATCTGTTCACACATCCAAACATATGTAACACTCACGCCCAACACAGATACACACACGAATGGGGGGAAGGGGAGAGAGAGAATGAATCCGTTCTTACTTCAATACAGGACCAAAAAGAGCTGCAGCCAGTGGCTGAGGCCAGTGCTAGAGAGTTGTGCTGAGCCACTCTGCCAGGCGGCACTCCTATTACAGTCATCCTGTATCTCAGTCTCTAAGGACAGCTTGTTGGCAGATGTCAGGAGGGAATGCCTCCTAATGGCACGATAGTGCCCTATGGGTTCTAGCAGAATGTCTGTTAAGGGTGGAGAACTGAACTTGCTCCACAAGTACAGTTATGCCCTTGAAGTAACAGTAATTAAGCAAGCGAGGAAAAGAAGTTACCTTGTAGATGCCGAAGAAGCCCAGATCTCGCACCACTGACAGAGCACTGACCCTGGGGCCAGTGGTGATCTCTCCAGCCACTTGCAAGCGGATCTTGACAATTTCTAAAGGATTGGTGAAAATTACCTGGGAGCCTCCTGCCTAGAGGGAAGAAAGAAAAATTTAAGGTCAAAGCTGAGGCACGCTAATGGGGCAGGGAGAGAAGAACACATCTTTGAATGAAGTTTAGGATATTCTGTCCTTGCCATCAAGCCTCAGAACTCGACTTCAATTCTCAGGACCCACATAGGGGAAGAAGAATTGCCTTGAGTCAAGTTGTTCTGTGACCTCCACTTATGCATGCCCACATGTGAGCGTGCACACATGCACAATAAGTTTAAAAAAGAAATAAAAAATACAGCTAGGAAATAATATAAGTGTGAATCAAAATCCAGGTGTGGCACAGAATACTTCAAGTACAGAGGTCCTGCCTCCTCAGTGTGGAGGACAAGAGGAGACAAAGACCGGAGGAAGGCTACCGCTGACCCCACTCACACTGAAATGACAAGGAATCTCCAGTGGCAGGAACAAGGCTTTAGCATGCACAAGACTCCTTGTTTGATCCCCAGCACCAGAAAACTAAACTGCTTGCAGCAGGAAAACTACCACTACAACACCTAAGCCAAAGACAGAGGCAACTAAAGAGTAGATGATGAAACAACAGCAGGATCTTCAAATGCCACTTAATGGAATTACTCTTACCATTCTATTTATGTATTGTCTGTGTGTAGAATCACTCTACTTTACATAAACTAAATGATATGTCAAAATGGTAAAAACATGAATTAAACTCTGTATACTGTATGCTCATTTGCTCCGGTGATAGTTGGATACCACACCCCTGAGATCACCAGTGAAATATTTAAAGTGTGCAATACAGGAAAAAAACCTCATGTTGAAGTTAAATCCACATAAGTTACAAGCAACTATGATTTTCTTAATATTCTTTAACTTGTTATTTCTTAATCACAAATACAACAAGTTTTATACCATCCAACTAAATTAATCATGATGCAACACAATTCTAAATATTTATTATGCGATGTTACAGACACCAGACCATAGATATGAAGCTAACACAGCTTACAAGATACTGTAACAGAAACAGATAAATTGAGGTTGACATCAAATAAAAGTGCCTCCTGGAAGATTTTTTTTTTTTTTTAACTTTCAGGACTCAGTGCATGCACCACCTCAAATTGTCTGTCTGTATTCAATGGAATGCATTAAACTATAATGGTGGCCCAGAAGTATTATTTATAATGAGAGATGAGAAATGAGAGCTATGTTAAAGTTCAATGTACTTGCTAAGTGGAAAGGGTCATAGCATACACAGAAAGCTCACACCAAAGGGATAATACAGAGGTGATAAAATTACAGAGTTTATTGTTTTCTTGATATATTTTCAATTTCTATATAGATCATGTGTTACCAGGAAAATCTTAATTTAAAAAGTGGAAGAAAATGTTCATTACTGTTTTCCTCTTTTCAACAATTTAATATTGTGGTAACTTGAATAGGTATGGTCCCTATAGATTCATGTATTTGAATGCTTGGTCCATAGGGAATGGAGCTCCTAGGAGGTGTGGCTTTGTTGGAGTAATTGTGGTCTTATTTGAGGAAATATGTCACTGAGGAGGCAGGCTTTGAGGTGTTAGATGCTTAAGCTACACCCAGTGTGATACGCAGTCTCCTTCTACTGCGTGTGGATCAAGATGTAGGACTCTCAGCTCCTTCTCCAGCACCGTGTCTGCCTGCACAAGACCGTGACCCACCATGATGATAATGGACTGAGCCTCTGAACTGTAAGAGAGCCACCCCAATTCAAGACTTTCCTTAATAAGAGATGCCATGGCCATGGTGTCTCTTCACAGCAATAGAAACCCTAATTAAGATAAATATCTTCATCAAGACACATTTTTCCTTAAAAAAGAGACTTTCCCGGTCTTCGCACTTACAGAGTAGTGGTGTTCACCAATTTCTCAGACACAGGCTACCTGTCGACCCTTACCATGTTTTACCCATGCCCTTTACTAAAAAAGTTTTCCAAACAAATTGGGAGGTCCCAGGAACTAGAGCCTGAGATGCATGCCCTCGGACTGCTGTGCCCTCCTGCTCCACACGATGATAACTTGTCCACTGCTCAGAAGAGCCGTGCTGGCCCAAACACTGCTGCTTCCTGCAGTGACGTGGGATAAAGGCCCCTGCTTCCACCACCGTGGAGTGTGCTGTGGATTTGCAGGTGCTTCCAGCACGACATGCAGGAGCTGGTGAAGGTTAGCAGAGAGAGAATGAGGTGAGCTTAGTCACCATATTAAGTACATAGCCAAGATTCTCCAAGTGCTTCTGGACCATAGATCTCTTCGTATTCATTATCAAATACAAAAATGAACTATAAAAAGGGATAGGTTCTAGCTCAGTGATATAATGCTCAAGGTCCTGGGTTTGATCCCCAGCACTAAAACAAAAAAATCTATGGGACAAAATTGTTGAGAGGATTCACTAGGATGGATTTAGCCTAAGGGCTGGTTTCACTCAGATTTTAGTTGCTTTCAGAGTAGAGAAAATTATTGAGCATACAATGCCAGCGATAGGAGGCCAGCATGCAAGGAGGCACTGCAATCCTAAAGAATGATTTCTCAAAGCCCCAATCAGGAAGTCCAACAGATTCTCAAGCCGGCCCTCTCACAGCAGGTCCCATGTGAAGATACAGCACCAGGTCGCTTATCTGGCAAATCACCTCACTCAGTATAAAAAGCAAAGAAATGCTGAATATGTGTCAGCCTGATGCTTAAGGCAGAGCAACGGTTCCATCCGCTTTCTGTTAAGGCACTGGCTCTGTGCCCTGGCCAGGTCATATTCCACTGCAGAGCGTAAGGGGTAGTGATGTCTAGACTCCACATCAGATAACTAATTAAGAATTTCTGTATCTCAGCTTGTTAAAATCCTTCCTATGTGATTACGCATATTGAGGACTGAAAATTCTCTTCCCTATGCAATCTGTAGGATGTCTGTCAATTCTGAGGGTTTGCTCAGCTTCCATGAAAGCTATGATTCTAATTCCAATCTCCCATATTATTTCAGAGAATAGCTTCTATGTTTTCCTTTCATCTTGCAGCCAAGCATTGCCATTACCAAAGGTATAATTTTTAGGCACAGAATTGTCTCATTATTTAATTTCTTTACAAACACCTATAAAACTTAACAATGTATCCAATAAAATAGGAACTTACTTTCGACTCCCTAACTCCAACACAATAGACAGACATGAATTCTTAGGACTAGCAGAGCTTGCAAGTTAAGATAGATAACACAAGAGAAAAAGTACATTTCATAGGGCTGCTAGGATTAGATGTATCAGAAAGAAATTGTAGTGGTACCAGGAAAATGGAATGATAGATACCTAGCCTTTGGCAGACTAAGAAATAAAAAACCCATGGACCCAAAGTGGCACACTGGAAAGGTATTAAAGATGAAACAGGTCCTTTGCAGTCCAGCTGGAAGGAAATGAGACTTGAAGGCACCAAGCGAAGATGCTTATCATTAGGCACAGTGTCTGGGCATCTTCAGAGCTTGATCACTGCACAGCACACTCACCGCCTGCTGCTCCTTCAACTCCTGCTCTATGGTCCATTCACAGTACCTTCGCTATGTCCTTCCTCTGTAGAGATCAAAGACACCTCACGTGGGCCAACAATGAACAGGAACGCCTGTTATCCACAGAGCCTTTGTGTCCCTCATCACTGAGAACTCTGGCTGCGGGAAGATACTGGCTTTTGTGTACGTGTGATTTTTGTCACAAATCATTTCCTATGACTTTCTGGAGTCTCTGGTGGAAGAAGACTTGCAATACTGAACTTACAGTGGCATATTGTACTTACAGTGTGGGCACTGACTCCTTTACGTGTTTCCTGCTCTAGCTTCTGCTACTGAAAGAAACAGACTTGTTGTGGAGGTGTGAATGACAAATGTCCCCCTTAGACTCAAGTATCTGAAACCTCGGGCACGAGCTGGTGGCACTGCCGGGAGAGATCACAGGGAGGGTAGACGATGGGCTTTGATAGTTTGAAGTCTTACCCCACTTCCAGTTTGTCCTCTGCTTCATGCTGGCTCTTACAGATCCACACTTCTCAGCTTCCTATTCCTGCTCTCACGCTTCTCACGAGCTTCTACCCCTCCCTGCCATGATGGGCATCTCTCTGGAACCGAAGGCCAAATCAACTCTTTCTTCTGAGTGCTTTTGGTCATGATGTTTCATCACTGCAGCAGAAAGTGTACTGATACACTTGTTTCTGCCCTCGAATCTTTATCCACACATTTATTCTCTAAGTGTTTTACAAACACTCATGTTCAAATTGTGCTAAGAGCATGGTGAGGTGACATGATACCTGTAATCCCAGGCTTCTGAAGATGGAAGCAGGCAGGAGACCAAGCGGTCCACGGCTGTATCTGCCAAACTTTTCCTTCTTGCCAAAAAATAAAATAAAGCAAAGTTCGGAATGTTGTAAGAGCAAGAAAGCAGCCCTGTTCTTAGAGAACACAAGGTGAGAGCAGGAATAATAATGGACATCCAGTTCATGTCCCACATGGGCCACTTGGGCACTGCTTGGTATCTTTACAACAAGATAAACACAGGAAAGTCAGAGCAATTGTTATAAATTAAACAATTTTACCAAAAGTCACAGTTGACTATGACGAAGCTGAGATATCTAAGCATCTACACTTCAGAGAGTATATATATTTGGAGATGAAATTTCCAAAGAAGAGAATTAAATTGAGTTTTATTGTTGTTGGTTTGTTTTTAAGTGGGGAGTAAGACAGGGTCTTGTTATATAGTCCTGGCTGCCTGGAACTTGCTCTATAGACGACAACTAGCTTCAAGCTTACGTGTTCTTTTTGCCTCTGCCACCTGAGTGCTGGGATTTCATGCTCCACTAAAATGTAGTCTTTAAGGAGGGCCTTAATCCAATCTTACTAATATTCTTATAGAAACAGGAAATTAAACACAGACCAAGAAATGACCATATAAGGACACAGGAAAAGCTGGCTTAGCACTTAGAAAGCTAAAAGCAAGAAAACCACCATGAGTTTGAGGTCAGCTGGGCTATCCAGTGAGACCTATGCCCACAAAGTAAAACTATCACAGAGGGAAGGCAGCCATCTGTAGCCAAGGAGGGAGGCTTCAGAGAACCAACACCAAGGATCAGCACCTTGGTCTTGGGACTTCTAGACTCCACATATGTGAGAAAACGCACGCCTGTTGTCTCAGCCGACCAGACTGTAGCTAACACGTCTGTTGTCTCAGCCGACAGGACTGTAGCTAGCACGTTTGTTTTCTCAGCAGACCTGACTGTAGCTAGCACGACGGTTGTCTCAGCCGACCCGACTGTAGCTAGCATGACTGTTGTCTCAGCTGACCCGACTGTAGCTAGCACGTCTGTTGTCTCAGCCGACCCGACTGTAGCTAGCCCAAATGTTGTCTCAGCCGACAGGACTGTAGCTAGCACGTCTGTTGTCTCAGCCGACCGGACTGTAGCTAGCATGTCTGTTGTCTCAGCCGATCGACTGTAGCTAGCACTTGCATTTTGGCCGCCCCCGCATATTAGAGCAGCAGTTTACCGAGGGCTGCAGAACAGCAAGCAGAAGAAAAGGAATGTGAGAAAAAATAATCAGCATTTATGACAGAGTTAAGGTCCAGACAAGACAATTCAAAGGAGGGCAAGGCATTTCCTATCCACAGTGTTCTGGGACATGAGAAGATAAAGTGTTGGCTGGCAACAGAAGAGAGCTTTGGATTCAGGTGTCCAGCCTTTGTGTCGTTAAACCGGACAGTTAATCCACAATGGAAGAGCTTGAGAACAGAATAGTTGAGTTGCTGGCCTCTGAATCACAGGCACACACACACAAAACCCATGTTTTATAATGTTTACATGTTGTATAATTTTTGCTTTGGTTTCCATGTAGTCTGAGAGCCATAGGCTGCACACAATGCAGCGAGAGAAGAAATGACATAAAAGTAGTGACAGGAGCTTCTCTGAGTAAGGGACCCACTGTAACACATCAGGCAAATAAGTTGTCAGCCACGAAGGTAAGCATGACCAGACTTAGTGCGCCACTTATTTACTGTGTCCCAGAAGGTGGGACAGATCTTCAGGGTAATAGTCACTTTGTTGTTATTGTTGTTTTAATGAACAAAATAAGGCAGAGGGGTGTGATTTAACTTAAAAATAGATTAAACAAATATATGAGAGTTAACCAATAAGAGGCTAGAGCTAATAGACCAGACAAGAATTAAATAAATACAGTTTCAATGTAATTATTTCGGACATAAACTAGCCTATGGCCGAGAACTGGACACCAGAAACCCAGCCCTCTCCTCCTTACTACAAGTGTTCATGATTCTCTTCATTATTCTCTGTCCTGAAGAAACTCAACTCCTTTGACCTCACCTTCTAACCCTGTTGGTCTTTATTGCACCCGCTGCCTGTCACCCCTCCCCTTCTCTTTGTTACAGACACAATTATCTTAATTGTACCTTTTATCTCTCACCCAATCTACTAAAACCCTAATTGTTACGTTTGGTTTGGTTCCATCTTTCCCAAATTAGCACCAGACACACCCATTTGTTATCTAAGCCTCTCCCAAGTCTTGGTGCTCCAGTGCAGTGCCTAGATGTCTCTGTTTACACACCCTCTTCTTACCCCAACAGCCACAGCATATCCACTGTTAGCATGGGGTCAGGATCCAGTCCTTCTCTTCAGCCTGGTCTTTCCATGACTTGGCTCAGTGGTTTCATTTTTGGCCATTCTCTTTCAGACCCATCTGTTCTATATAGAGTGATGGTTCTCAATCTGTGGTTATTAAGCCTTTTGGGGGTCACATACCAGATATCCTACATATCAGATATTTATATTATGGTTTATAACAGTAACAAACTTACAGTTATGAAGTAGCAGAGAAATAATATCACCACAGCATGAGTAACGGTATTAGAGGGTTGCATCATTAGGAAGGTTGAGAACCACTGGTCTCCAGCCAGCCATTTGGGGATGGCCTAAATCTTTCCCAATAAGCCACAACTCATAATAACACACAGATTATTAAAAATGGGTTAAACAAATATATAAAAATTAACAAAAAAAACCTAAATATAATAAACCAAACAATGTTTAAATAAATAGTTTCTATATAATTATTGCAAATATAAACTAACCAGACACCAAAAACACAGCCCTCGCCTCTTACTACAATTGGCCCCCAACACAGAGAATAATAAAGAGAATCATGAACACTGACTGTGAGTTGGGAGATAACGAAGCCTCCGCGGAGGGCATACTCTGCTGTAACTCAACCTAAGAGTTTATATGAGGATGGAAGGAAAATTATAAGAGTGATAAACGGAAACACTGACTGTGTGGAGAATCAGGTGAAGAAGTCAAAAATGTGCCTTCTAGAAAGGAAGTGGTGAAAGAGCGAACAAGATCTGCAGACATCAGACACAGTCGAGCCTGGCCGATGACCTAGTAAGAAAGCAGAGTGAATGCTGGGGCAGCGGAGGGGAAGTGAGAAAGCTCCATTGTTCTGAGAGTGTGTGCAAGGGCAACTGGTACTTAGAGACACGAAGGAGCGAGGCTGTAGAATGTAGGGATAAAATAGCGGGGATATTTTTTCCTTACTAATCATTTCTGAGTATAGGAGAAGAGTGAAGGATAGTCATGCTACAATTCACAATCAGAGATGGTAAATCACAAGAGGGTGGGGGGGGATGATGACACATGAATGTTCTCCCTGGGAAGGGGAACTAGAATAGATTTTGTAGGTGGACGGGGGGGGGGGGGGGCGCACGTGGGGATAGGTACAGGGCAGATCAGGCTAAACTCAACACAAACAGCCTGCAAGCCACAGCAGGAAGCCAATATCCAAATGCAATGTACGGCTGTACTTGTACCCCCCAACAGGTCCCAAAGTCACAGGATCCTGCTGTGTGTACGCATGACCCATAGATAAAATCAGTGCCATGTAGATTCTTACCCAGGCAGATACTATACTGAATAAAGACATTTGGCGACCCACTTCATTTCACTGAACACTAGCAAAATAAAGATTCTGCTGCACTTTTAAAAGGCAAGACCCTGGCATTCAAAAATACTACCTATCCCCAGAGTAGAAAGACAGAACTGGTATATCCAAAATGAGTTTATATCCTAACTTTTGTTTGCAAATAAGTATCATTAGCAGGAAATAGCTATGTAAAATACACAGGACCAAAATGAAGAAAATTACAGGTTTTGTGGTTTGTTCTAACAGAGATAAAAGATTTGAAGACTAGGGAACCAACTATTGTTATTAGAAAGATTCAACGTTATAAATGTATGTTTGCCCAAGACTCACTTTAAAATTCAGATGTTATAAAAGATAAAATGAAACACATATTTTCTTTAAATTAATTCAAGTATTGTTAAAATGTAATTTTCCTGAAATTAATTTAACATTCAGAGCAATTTTCCTAAACAAAATCTCAATGCAGTTTTCTGAAGATGTTAAAAAAAATAAGATATCCTAAATAAGGTCATGTGGAGAATTTTATTGGTGCCCATTCATGAATTAGACTGTCAGAAAAATTTAAAGTGTGGCAGATCTAAAAACAGAGGGGCACAGAGGACACTGGAAGGCGTACCCCGCAGCACAGCCCACCGGTGGGCTGCACACAAACGTGCCAGCATCCTAGTTGGCTGCTGCTTCCTGATCTTTCCTCCCTTAAAAGAGGGTAGCTGGAGGACCAGTGCGGATGTGTGTCAGCATCAGTCCCGTCAACCACAATGAAGGAGTGCAGTTCAACCGTCTTTCTGGCACCATGTCAGGCTTCGACGAACTACTGCGTCCCATGATTCTCATCTTCATCTAGAAGAGTTAGTCAGGGGTCCTGTACCAGAAGGGGTACAGACACGGACAGGACAATGCAAGACTTGAAAGATCTTGACTTAGTTCACATTTGTCAAGCTGTGGTTTACTGGGTATGATATGAGAGCTTTCCCAGTCAACAGTTTCTCTCTCTCTCTCTCTCTCCCTCCCCCCCCCCGACCCCTCCACATAGCTCTGGCTGTACTGGAACTAGCTATGTAGACCAGGTTGGTCTTGATCTCGAGGGTCCTCCCGAGTGCTGGCACTAAAGGCGTGAGCCACCACGGCCTGGCTAATGCCTCTTTCTTAACACCCTTTTCACTTCTTTAGTTTTGGAATGTGCAAACTCTCTAATTCTTCTGGCCTTCTTAGCACCAGGAGGTACAGGTCTTTCCTCTAGGAAAGCCGTCCCCCGACACTGACTGCCGCTAAAACCATCTCCAGAAGGTTCGGACAACACCAACTATACATGCTGTCCTGCAGCTCCCTTTCTGGAATGACCTAACAACCAAGACAAAGGTAGTTTTTCATTTTTGGTGCTAATGATGGGCCTCACGCAGGCTGGGCGGGCATTCTACCACTAACCTCCATTCGCAGCCGTTGGAAAACTAGCCATTTCTAGACTAACTTGCCAAGAATGAACAGGCCATAGGTGTGACCAAAAACAAGTCGTGAATGACAATGCCTCACACACCCTTTGTCTTCATCCCTCCCCTCGAGAGGCCAGAGTCTGATATTTGTGATACTTGCAGCGCAGCAGGCACAGTGCTGAACCCCACACATACATCTTCTGTCTCCATTCATGACATACAGGCTCCATTATCCATGCCTTTCTGGAGATGAGAAAGAAAAGGCCGCACCCATGCTGGCCTAATTTCAAACCAAAGCCCAGAACCTTTATTCTGATTTACTGTTAAAGAAATTGAGCATTGAAAATGGTTTTCAGTTTTCTTTCTTCTCTGAGTAGAGTAACTTGCCTATGTCTTTGGCCAATTTGATCATCTGGACCAGAGTTCCTGTGACTTGGTGATGCTTTTGACAGGCAAATAAATAAAAGATTCAGATACATCAAGGAAATATGAGAAGACATGGTTTCTAAATGAATGGAGTTGGTTTAACAGATTTCTCCCATTTGTCTCTGTAGATTAGGCAACAATTCATAAGGAAGTCAAACAAGCAGGAAGTTTAACCCCCAAATCATTAAAATATGAATCTTCAAGGCCTACTTTAGACTCACTCAGAAATGAATGTACAACTAGTGACAGTTTTATTCAGATGGGGCTGCAAAAGGGTCACTCTGGGAGGTGCAGATGTCACATAAACACAACACTGTTCATGATCGGAACAACAGACACCTCACTTCACACACAGCACAGCCGCCTCCGAGCGGTGGCTTCGGCTGTTGTCAATTCTTGTCTGCCTCCCACGGGCCTCACAAATTCACCTTTACACCCTGTGGCTCAAGAGCACCAAACAGGGAAATGGGCTGTGGAAGCTGCAACTATGCCAGCATGGAGCCCACACACCAAGCTTCCCAAATGAGAACGCTCTCTCCACACAAAGCATCATCATTTCCAAAATGCTCTAATTTTTCACATGATATGATTTCTTGGGGCTCAAAGCAAAATTATAGCTTTTTTCTTCTAATATCCCCTCTCACAAAAAATGGGCAGGATGGGTACTCTGCAAAGAACCTGAAATGTGGCTTCTATCTGAGTTTCTCTTGGTCATTGCGTAGATGTTTGTATAAGCTTGCTATCTTTTCTTCCTCACAAGTTTGCAGTCCCAATCCCCTTCTCATGTTACAAAAAGACTTCCTTCATTGGTAATGTCTCTGAATGTGCAGGGAATATTATGGTTCAGAAAGGCAACTTAACCCTGATGTTTTGCCCTTTTTTCTCTAGAACAATGATCTTCAATAAACCTCACTAAACTGACAATATTCTTTAGATAAAATGGGTACAGACAGAAAGGATTTCTTGTTACATATGCCTTATAATTTACTTGAACAGGCTCATTACCATGACTGGAGAAAGTACCAGCCATCTAAATACACTACATCTTCAGGAGCTCCTCCTTTTCCTTTTTCTCCATAATCCATTTTCTTTCATTTGTCTGAACACAAGAAGTCTTTCTGCAAACTGTCCTCACTAAATTGGACACTATTCCCAAACATTCATTTCCGGAACCTGGGAAATCCCATCAAACGCAACTATGAAGGTTTAAAAAAAAAAAAAAAAAAAAAAGAAAAAAAAAGAAGGGTCTAGTCAACAATCTTAAGAGCACTAACAGCCTTCTTTTAAAAACAACTGAAGCCATGAGTTTGCTGTCCACAGAAACATGGCATTATAGTTTTAACACAATATAATTTCTGCTATGTTTTAAACTAAAAGCATTAAATATATCCATAATTTAATCACCTTCCTTTAATTTGAATTCACATGGTAGACACTTATAGCTACTTAAAAAATTAAGTGGCAAAATGTATATGAAGAATATGTATCTTGATATTTTAATTATGCTCAATTGAATGTACTTAGATTTAAAGTGCTTTTCACAAATGACATGTGCTAAGAATATCTAATTGCACACTGACATTCTAAAATATGTGCTTACATGTGTCAAAAATAGATTAATATAAAGTTATTGGATGACTTTTTCAATAAATGAAATACATTATTTTGATTATTTAAATACAAACAAAATTGTACATACAAATAAGTTCTATACTAATAAATGCCTAATGATGTGTCACATTAATATGAACATATACAATTGTGACAGCATTTGAGATTTGAGTAAGTTAGAAAACAGACTTCTTAAGAATTCTTAGGTTCAATGTATTTTTCCAGTTACTCATCCTGACTTGATATCATTTGGAAACATCAAAAAAATTCAAATGTAGGCCAAGTGTTTTTACTCCTCATAGAGATCACAGATAGGAAACTAGATACTCATCAGGTAACAGCAGATGGATTAAATTAGCATGCACTACGCAGGAGAAACTAGGCATTAAAGCCAAATACTCAGCAGCCTCCCAAATAAGCTGGCAAAGGTGACCAGATCGAGGTCATTCACTCCATGCCTGGTCCGGTCCCTTACATCCCACAATCAGGTCATTATTCCAAATTGAAAATCATACCTCTGCTTAGATTTGACACTGGGACTTGATGTTATGTTCAGCATCAAGAAGACGCAATCCAATTTTTTTAAAAAAGGTGTCACACTCTAGGTAAGGTGACCATTTTGTATTGTGCTGAATTCATAGCTATCTTCAGCAACATGTGTGTTGGACATGCCTAGAATCCTAGTCAATTATAATCTGAATCACACAATTGAAAATTTGTTCACAAAATCTCTACCTCCATGTACCTCAGAATGAGACTACATTTTAAGGTTAAGTCTTTTTGAAAGAGGGAATTCAAATACACTCAGGCCATAGGGTTGACCCTACTCTTTGGAGTCCTAAGAGAGTAGGACTCACACAGCGCACTGACCGAGAGTGACCCCATGAAGATATAGGGAGGATGTAGTCATTCCATAGAAACCATCTGGCAAGACTTCAGCCTTGGCGTTCCAGCATGCTCAACTGTGGAGAAATGAAATAAGCGCTGCTTATGCTCCCTGACACCAGGACACCCAGTCTACTGAATCCCAAAACAACACAGCTTGAGTGCCTAACCACAAAACAGATAGGATTCTCTTTTGGTAAAAAGGTAAGAGCAGAATCTTCTTATCATTTAATTGTTTGTTCCTGAGATACTAAACTAGAAAGTTCTATTCTTAATGTTTTAACCACATGGCAAGGTAGGAAAAAAGGCTATTATATTTACACATTTTATAAACATCAAGTTTTATATTTTCAACTTCATGGGGTTTTAATAGGCCCTTAGAAGCCTGGCCAGGAAACCAAAGTGGAATCTATTTGACATTAAAAAGCAATTTAGTTAGAGACCTGTCAAACTTGTTGACATTCGGAGTCTACCTGTTATAGTGTCTACTGTGAACGCTACCACCAGAATTAGCTAATGCCTAGCTGGCTGCTGGTATCTAAACTACCTTAACTCTAGGACACCTCTGGACAAATCTTTCTTCAAACGTTCATATCATAACAAACACCTCCTCTATTTCTTAGAAACCAGAATATAGTCTCATTGTTTAAAGTGTCCTAAATCAAATCCTGTAACTCCTGAAGAGAAGAAAGAAATCAGCAACAAGCCCTCTGGCTGGCTGTCCTGAAAGCTGGGCCTTCATATACAAAGATGATGTTTCCTAGCATCCAAAGGCATCACTGATCCAAATACATTAATGTTTTAATGAGCTCAGATTGCTATGCCAAAATATCAAAGGCTGGGCCTCTGTGCCAGTCAAATTTTGTCAACTCAACCCAAGTTAGGATCATCTTCGAAGAGGTTTAGCTAAACTGAGAAAATGTCCTCATCCAGAGGATCCTGTAGGAAAGGTTATGAGGCATTTTCTTGGTTGATGTGGCCCAGTGCCACCCTGGACAGGTGGTCCAGGTTGTGTAGGAAAACAAGCTGAATAAGGCATGGAAAGCAAGCCAGTTAGCAACAACCCTCCATGATTTCTGCTTCAGTTCCTGCCTTGAATTCTTGTTCTGCCTTCTCTTGATGGTGGACAATAAAACATAAGCTGAAATAAATCCTTTCTTCTTCAAGTTCATTTTGGTCATGGTCTTTATCACAGCAACAGAAAACCAGAACAGTCACATACAAATAATACAAACTGCTTTCTCAGGGTTCTGGAGGTTAGACACTCATGGTCAAGTGCCAGCACAGCACAGGGTATCTTTCTAGTTCACACACACATCATTTTTCTGCTACGTCATTAATGTCAAAGCAAGGAAGATGCTGTGTGCTCATGACTTAACCCACTACTTAGAGTGGCACTACCCTGTTAATGACAGCACACTGGGTCTTAAGTCTCACTGTATGAACTGGAGGAAGAAAGAATTGCTGAATTCAGAGCATCCCAAAGTCCTCAGCACCATCACGTACTGTTCTTACTTTCGCCCACAGTCCAAGAAAGAGTCATCTAGAGAAAGCTCTCAACACAGCCCATGGAGGCATGTAGTCACCACCAAGGCCTTAGTTCCATCCCCATGAAGGCTTCGAGGGTGAATTTCAATGGAGATGCTTCATCAGCTTCTCAAAAATTCTCCAAATTTGGATATTGCTATGGTTAGCATTTTTTTGACTGTTCATCAGCTCCTTTTAAAATCCTCTCTTTTATGTTTATTTCATGGTTCTGTCATGACAATTTTACAAGTTAACTATTCAGTAAAACTCTTTTTTAGTCACCATAAATAAACTATACCAAATTGTCACCAGTCATTATCTTCATTCTGTTCTTAGGGGTCTGTATGTATTTCAGGGTTGTTTGTTATTTTTAAAAATGAAGTCAAGTAAAATAAGCAGGTACTTTTCAAAGGCTGGTTCAGTTACTGAGTGCTCATGGATTGTTTCTTTTTGAATATCCTTGATAAGTCATATGTGGGCGTGGCTACAACAGCTCCCCTAAAGTCCATCAGCTCCTTTACCCGTTCTTCCTGGAGTTAGCATTACCCATGGGTCATCCGTCTGGAAGTTAATAAAGCATGGTACATGGAATACATAACTATCCTCCTCACCAACCCTTCTTAGCTAAATATTTAGCCACCTGATACAGTTTTTAGGCTATGCAAAAAATTTCCCCTGGAATATTTCAAATGAAAACAATAACAAAAATTTAAAATAATTAAACCAATCATTAAATTGTCATGAAATCACAATAAATTATATAGATATAAGCACTCATGAAAACAATAAAACTTATATCCATAGCATCCATCCTCTTGGTTACCTGATCTGTTATATCAGAACATCAAAGCAGCATCACAGAAACTCAACTTAGTGACTTAGCTCGCATCATCTGATACTTCTAAGTTGGGTATGTGGATTTATACAGTGAAGTAAAAATTCTGCTTTAAGGTTGATCAAACAAAAAAAACCAGGATTTAAATGTACTTCAAGCTATCTCCTCACCAACCCTGACTGCAGAGCCTGCGAGTTTATTATTTGAGGAAATTTTCTCTCTGGTTGGAAATGACTGGGTTTGAAATCTTTGGGTTAGAGTACCTACACCATTACTTGGGGCTTACTTATAGAGGAACTAAAAACTAAACAATGCAAGAAGGGTTTTGGGGTAGCCTTAGATGGTAGAAAATATGGCATTCTCTCATAACATTTGGGTGGGGTCAAAAGTCAACACTGTCATTGGGATTTATAAGTAAAATGTATAAATAAAATCTACCCACCAAATTTCTTCTATGAGTCACTGAGCAGTAGGGCACAGCTGAGCAACTTGAGTTAATTACCTGGGTCTAGGACAGGGCCTCAAGAGGGTGAAAGGTCAACCGGAGAGGCCAGGTGGCTAACAAGAGCATGAAGTGCATTCTTTAGGCAGCAAATACCATGAGGAGGAGAAACTGACAACAGACTGAAAAGAGCTGTGGAGTCATATGGGAGGGGCCAACCGGCCACGTGAAGAAGATGAAGAAAGCCCCCAGTTTCCAGAACTGCTCACATTTCAAAAACTTTGCACGTTAGTCCACAATACCCTCGAGGTAAGCCCTTATTGGTTATTACTACTTTACGGAGTTTCTCCACCCTGGTCAGTAGCAGCAATCTGGAACAGACCAGTGGATTAGACAGTCAGCAAAAGATGTGAAGAAGACATTGGAGCTGTTTGAAAGCCTTCTCACAGAGGCAAAGAGGATGCTCCCAAACCTGTCAGCGCCTTATGCTTCACTGCTGTATTGAAGAGAGATAATTTTTCTCTCTCTGAACCTGAGCTACCCCAACATACTTGTCTGAACCAAAGTAAAAGAATAGTCCAAAAGATGTCTTGCAGTTTCTGCTAAAGATTTTTCTTTCCTTTTTTTTTTTTTTTTTGGTCTTGGGGTGTCTTTTTTTCTCTTTTTCTTTCTTTTTTTTTTCCTCTTTTCTCCTTTTCCTCCTCCTCCTCCTTTTTTTCCCCTTGTTTTTCGAGACAGGGTTTCTCCTTGTAACAGCTTTGGCTGTCCTGGAACTCACTCTGTAGACCAGGCTGACCTCGAACTCACAGAGATCTCCTGAGTGCTGAGATTAAAGGCATGCACCACCATGGCTGGGCCCTGCTGTAGATTCTGAAGCAAGGCTCCCTTTCAGAATCAGGCTGCTGTGGTTTGCAAAGCTCAGGCTACACAGAGAAGCGAACAGTAGTACGTCCAGACAGCAGCCTCAGCTATTGACAGCTGCCGGTAAAAACCGCTTCCAGCCATGAGGCTGCACCACTTTGGTATCTACTTCACGAAAGGTTTTATAAGATTCCTCCCCAGCAGCCTTTCACTCTAAGAATATGGAGATCCTGAAGGAGAACCTCCTAGCTGAGCACTGTCAATACAGAGGATTTAAGAGGAATGGTGGTAATTAGTCATGGTGTGAAACCACGAAGTCTTGAGCAGGTACTCAGGAGTCAAGCCTGGAACCAGAACTGGCACAGCAAGAACAGTCAAATGAGTTTTATCAATGACAAGCAGACTTATCAAGAAGATCAGGGTTCAGGGTGTAGCTTGGTGGTAGGGTACTTGGCTGGCATGCATGAGAAGCTGGATTTGATACCCAGCATTTTGGTCTGAGTCTGAAACATTCCCCGATAATCATGTTTTCAAGGCTCAGTTGCCAACAGTAGACTCTGGGGGAAGTGTCCGGACCGTGATTAATTGAATGACAGATTCTTAGGTTGATAGTATTACTGAAGACTTGAGTTTAGTTGGGAAAAAGGCTACTAAGGCTATGCCTTTGAAGGTACAATCTGTCCCCAGCATTTTGCTTCCTCTCTACTTCCTGTCTACCACGAGGTGATTGGCATCCTTTGACCACCATGCCTTGCTGCCAAGTCTCTGCCTTGTCATACCCTGGGACTGAAGCCTGTGAGACGTGAGCCAGCAATAAACCGTCAGTGGGCACACTGCCACGTGACATAAACCGTCAGTGGGCACACTGCCACGTGACATAAACCGTCAGTGGGCACACTGCCACGTGACATAAACCGTCAGTGGGCACACTGCCACGTGACATAAACCGTCAGTGGGCACACTGCCACGTGACATAAACTGTCAGTGGGCACGCTGCCACGTGACATAGACCATCAGTGGGCACACTGCCACGTGACATAAACCATCAGTGGGTGTGCTGCCATGTGACATAAACCGTCAGTGGGTACAGTGTCATGTGACATAAACCATCAGTGGGCACACTGTCATGTGACATAAACCGTCACTGGGTACACTGTCATGTGACATAAACCGTCAGTGGGTGTACTGTCATGTGACATAAACCATCAGTGGGCACACTGCCATGTGACATAAACCATCAGTGGGCACACTGCCACGTGACATAAACATAAACCATCAGCGGACACACTGCCACGTGACATAAACATAAACCATCAGTGGGTGCACTGCCACGTGACATAAACCATCAGTGGGCACACTGCCATGTGACATAAACCATCAGTGGGTGTAGTGCCATGAGACATAAACCGTCAGTGCGTACACTGCCACATGACATAAACCATCAGTGGGTATACTTCCATGTGACATAAACCGTCAGTGGGTACAGTGTCATGTGACATAAACCATCAGTGGGCACACTGCCACGTGACATAAACCGTCAGTGGGTGCACTGTCATGTGACATAAACCGTCAGTGGGTGTACTGTCATGTGACATAAACCATCAGTGGGCACACTGCCATGTGACATAAACCGTCAGTGGGCACACTGCCACGTGACATAAACATAAACCATCAGTGGGTACACTGCCACATGACATAAACCGTCAGTGGGTACACTGCCATGTGACATAAACCATCAGTGGGTACACTGCCACGTGACATAAATCATCAGTGGGTGTACTGCCACGTGACATGAACTGTCAGTGGGCACACTGTCGTGTGACATAAACCGTCAGTGGGTATGCTGCCACGTGACATAAACTGTCAGTGGGTACATTGTTGTGTGACATAAACTGTCAGTGGGCACACTGCTATGTGACACAAACATAAACCGTCAGTGGGCACACTGCCATGTGACAAAAACTCACACAGACAGTACTGCAGAAAAGACCAAAATGTCAAGAACTCTCAAGGTGGCCCAGGGCCTCGGAGTCTGCCACAGTCAGACTCCAGTACGTCCCTTTCCCCTGAGGAAATTAAGTGTGATTACATTCGTTTCTATCCAAAAAAACAAAAGGGAAAAATTCACTTTTATGGAATCTAAAATATATATGCTCAAAAAGAAGGAAATTTCTGATAATTATTAAAAAATAAGATTTGCAAACTTTGCAAAGAACACATTTAGTGTGTGGAAAGATGGCTCCACCATGCACTTTCTACTCATCTTGACGAGGAAACCCTGGGGAGAAAGTCTTGGAGATAAAGGTGATGAATTTTATGAATTTACGAACAGGAAGGAATGTGACCAAGAAAAATGAAAAGATACATAGGACCCTACCACCAAATCTCTCATTGAAAAATTTTTTTTAAATTTCTGGTACTAAAGATTGAACCAGGACCATAGTGTGCTATGTGAGTCTTCTACCACAGGGCTACCCAGTGTTCTTTTTACTTTTTAATTATGAAACAAAGTTTCACCAAGCTATCCATACTGGCCTCAAACTCACTCTGTAGCCCAGGTGAGCTTAGCTCAGCAATTAAATCCCCCTTCCTCAACCAAGCAGCTGCAATTCCAGGCCCATATCAGGATGAAATCATGTGGACGGGCTGTTCTGGCCTCAAAACTCTTTCATTTAGCAAATACTTAACGAGTCTGATAGCAAGTTGGCATGTTTTATCTGAGGTCATTGGGATATGTTAGTGAAAAGACTCCTCCCTTGTGTCATATGAAGAAGGACACAGAAAAGACATAGAGATCATGAGAAAAACAAACACACAGAACGTTTAAACGTGACAGGAGCAATGATGGAGAGAAGAAAGGCAGCAAGAGAGGAAGGAGCTGTGGTTCGGCAAAAGCGAGGACAATGGGAAGTGGGAAGCATTGAAATTTTGAGTTTATTCAGCATTGGTGTAAGTTGGAAAATACTGCAGTCTCGGTTAGAAACCCTCTGTTGGTTAAATGACACACTGTTCTAACTACAGGAATGTCTACATAACAGCTCTGTAAACACGAACATCTGTAACCGACACTGCAAGATAGGCAGCATTACAGCGTGTGAAAGTAACGATTCCACTTACTTCTCTTTGCTGACAAGCAAAGCATAGGAGCGATACTGATGGGAATGACAACAGCTTAGATCTTGAAAGCCTAGAGCACCAGGCTTGGGTGCAGATCTGGGAAGGCCAGGCGCGCCTAGAGCACCAGGCTTGAGTGCAGCATTGGAAAGCAAACATTTACATGGCATAAGGATACACTCAGATGTAGCAAAAAGTAGAAAAAACATGTCTAAGAGTGAAGAGCTGCCTAACTCAAGATGGGGTAACCCGAGGAAGGAAGAAGGAAAGGCGCCAGGGAACCACAGAAGGGCCTCCACTTGCACTTTTCCAGTTTCCCATTTTAAGATAACCAAAAAGCATACTTAGGTAAGAATCTTTGTTCTTCCCACGGTTTTTCAAAATAAACATTAATGTCACCTAAATGTGATGTAAAAATGATTAATAACAAAAGTTTGCCTTAAAAATAGTACCTGGGGTTCTGGGGCCCAGAGAGATAGCTCAGCAGTTAAGAACAGCAGTTACTATACCCAAGAACCCAAGCTTGATCCCAACATGGTGGTTCACTACTCCAGAGGCTGCGACACTTTCTTCTGGCTGCCTCAAACAACAGGCACACAGTGCACAGACATAAAGGCAGGCAAAATACCCACAAACTAAAATAACAACAAAAATTTAAATAGTTTCTAGGGGATGACTGAAATGGGTAAGGGGCTAAGGCACTACCCAACTAGCGGACAAGCTTGACGGCCTAAGTTTAATCACTGGAAGCCACATGGTGCAAAGAAAGAGAGCTAACCCTTGCATTTTGTCCTCTGATCTCCATGTGTATGGGTACATGGACGGGGACACACACACACACACACACACACACACACACACACACACACACACAGAAACACACGCATACATGCGCACACGCACACATACACATGTACACGTGTGTGCGTAAAATTGAGTATGTGGCCAGCATGGTGACATGCATCTGTAATCCCAGCATTTAGCAGTCTGACGCAAGGAAACTTTGAATTTCAGTCCAGTTTGGTTACACAGTAAGACCCTGTCTCACACAAACAACAGCCAAAACAATTAATGTACAGATATAAGAATCTTATACATATGAGAATACAGAAGCTGGGCCCTAATGGCACAGGCCTATAATACAAGCTACACAGAGGCTCAAGCAGGAGGACTGCGAGTTCAAGACCAGCCCATGCAACTTAATGAGCTCTTGTTTTGAAATTAAATCTGGAAAAAAAAAATAAGAGGTTGGGAGACACAGTTCAGAGGTAGACTGTTTGCATACCATGACCAAGGCCCTAGGTTCACTCACTCTCTAGAACTATAAATAAAAAAGAGTAAGAATTCAAGCAGATAATAGCATATGGTCCTGCCCATTTGCTAGGGAGAATAATTAGTTACATTTCATCCCTTTCCAATTGTGCTATACTGTTTTTATTGATTTCTGCAGATGTATGTGTGGGCACATGTGTGGACACATGCGTGTATATACATCATATACACGCACATGTATATGGAAACCTAACATCAGAGTCTAGTGTCCTCCTCAGTCTTGCTGCACTTTGGATGGAGCCAGAGTCTCTGGCTAATTTTGGCTAACCTGGCTAGCCTGCTTGTTTTGGGGAATTCCCATCTTTGCTCTAGTAAGCCGAGATCACAGGCACACCGCCACTCCTATTTGGCTTTTACATGGGTGTTGGGGATGAAGGGTCAGGTCCTCACGCTTGTGTGACAAATGTTTAACTCACCAAGCCACCTCTTTAGCCCCTAATGCTATATTTACCAGTCCTGTCCAGAACTAGCAGTATGATCTTATCAATGACTTTTCCCATGAATGAGTACAAACTCATGAACATCAGATTTATTCACGTCTGCATGCACATGAGCACAGCACAACAGGAAAGTGCTGGGACTGTATTACCACAATCATAGCCATAGCCTTTCTAAAAGCTATTACAGAATTTTATTTTCTACTGATATAGAAATAATTTTTTACTAAGTACAAACTCTGCTGATACAGTTTTTCTGGGGAGTATTAGATTTCATGTCAGATAATTTCTTTCTTTCTTAAAGACAATCACAGCACCATTTGTCTTTCCTTGTCTGGTAGGTATTTCATAAGATAAAGGATCAAAACTAAAGATCCCAGACTGCCCATACCCCTCACCAAAATTTTAACCCTACTAGCTCTGGGTTTGCTGTAATGGCTCTCTTGTTTGAGTCACTGGAAACCTACCTGAGCTGTGGTCACATGTCCTCTCCTTGGCCACATTTCTGATAACCTGTCACTACCGGGTTCTCAGCCACATTGTTTTATAGAAAGGGAAGGATGGAAAGAGAAGGCACATAATCTTTGTGTGAGGGGAGCCTGAGGGCCCAAGCTTCTTTCAGAATTCTTACATCATCAAGGAATAAATTTAAAAAGCAGAAAATCCATTCAGAGAAAAACACCACCACAAAGATTTCTTTCAGAATTAGTTGTTTAAAAACCCTCTTAACATCTAGTTGAGTCATGAATTATGGTGACAATATCACTACCAGTCAGTGTGGACCTATGAAAGGAAGGAATGGAGGAAGGGAGGAAGGAAACTCGCAGAAAAGTTTTAAAAATTAAAAATTTTAGCCAGGATTTTAAACTAAAACTAATCTCAGTAAGAAATAAGAGGGTTTTTTTTTTAAAGCCAGCTTTATCCTTTTATGTGTGTCAGCAAAAGAAAGAAAGGTGTTTTTAGTTTCTTCATTTAAAAATACTATTTTATGAAAATAGCAAAAAATAAGATACGTTTTATTCCTTTGAAGTGCCAGTGACTGTGTCCCTCCATACACACTACCACTTTCATTCTTCTAAAATGAATAAATAAATGAGATTGGCCAAGCACTGTGATGATGTAGGTTACGATCCAATGGTCCCTGCATATTTTCCCTGTTGTTGTCAAAAACATTGTAAAACAGAGAGGGCTTTGTTCAAAGAAATGAACAGCTTTGGTTGACGTGAGTGAAAAGTCAGCCATGTGTGCTGATGCTCAGCAATAAGGAAGCAAGGTGAGCTCCCAGGGACTTAAAAGTCAAAGCCCAGCCATGCTTGGCTGAACTAAAGCAAGCAACTGCTCACGTGACACGAGGTCACAGAACCCTTTGTATTCTCAATTACACAGAGCAGGCCATAGAACGCAAGTTTTTCTCCAGCATACACAGGTGCTAAAAGGGAAGAATAGCCTAGGAGAGGTGCTGCCGACTTCACACACACCCGCATGCATGCACGCACGCGTACCCGCACGCTTGCAGGCAAGATCCATCCATTTTTCTCTCTCCTGGGTTCTTTGCTAGCTACATTACTGCCTACCTGAACTTAAATGCTTCCTAAAGCAGTGGCTAGTGCAGGGAGGGGCGCAGAACCAGAGACTTGGATTTCAGAGGACCGCCTTTGACGGAAAGGGTGGCAAACTCATTTCACAGATATTTTAAGTAGCTGTAAAGCTCAAGCGGCTCCAATTTTAAGCCTGTGTTTAGATCAGGTTTGAAAGGGGGCTGCGTTTCTTTACAATAGCTAGGCACCAATTCTGATGCCAGCCTGTGTGTGCTCTGTGTTTGAAATGGGCCACCATACTTGAAAACAAGACCACCTACAGAGGGCACCTTGACAATGCATGCCACAGTCAATCTCCTGGGCACCCCAATGCATGTGCAGGTAAAATGCTTACAGTAGGGAAAAAAACATCTCCAGGCTCTATGCCATGATGGTTGCCTGACTAGAGTCATAAAATGAATTTTACATTTTAAATTCTTACACAGTTCTAATATCATGGTGTCTACGAAGTTTAAAAATGTAACTTAAAAAAATACAAAATGAAACCTTCACCTTTACCTGATCAAAATACCCTGCTGTCTCAAGGCTCTTTCCAACAGGTTGAAGGAGTGGGCTAAACTCAGCCTGTAGAGACTTCACACACATACCCACATTCAGTATCTTAGACTCACCACAATATCCTCAAGGACTGAGCTAGATCCAGCCTGTGGAAGCGCGCATTTAAATGTTAGAAAACAAGCTGGAGAGACGGCTCGGCAGGTAAGAGTACATACTGCTTTCCCGAGGGCCCCAGTTCAGTTCCCAGCAAACACCTCAGGCAGCTCATAACTGTTTGTAAACTCCAGCCCCAGAAGACCCAACTCTCTCGTCAGGGCAGCACACACTTGGTAACTTTGACAGACATACACACAAGCATGCACTCACACACTAATTAATTAAACATTAGAAAGTTTCGCTACTCAAATGGCACAGGTAGGCAGGTTTGAGATGAAGAGCACTTAAGAGGAGCATTTCTGAACTCCTCAAGTCTTTTATCAATACCGTGAGTCCTTTGCATTGAGGACATTAAAGGCTCCTCTTTTCCATCCTAAATGCTCCTAAAGATACAGAATGAGGCCGGGCGGTGGTGGTGCACGCCTTTAATCCCAGCACTCGGGAGGCAGAGGCGGGTGGATCTCTGTGAGTTCGAGACCAGCCTGGTCTACAAGAGCTAGTTCCAGGACAGGCTCCAAAGCCACAGAGAAACCCTATCCAAAAAAAAAAAAAAAAAAAAAAAAAAAAGATATAGAATGAGGGACCCTACCTGGCCACTTCTGACAGGTCAGTGATCAAACAAAGAGTCAAACAGCAGCCAAATTCCATCCTCTCTTAAAAGTTACCAGGAGCATGGACTCCTGGCAGCAGCTACATGCAGCCTGAGCTAGGACAGTGAGCCGGCCCCACACAAGGGTCCATATCATCAGGTGTCCACTTCTAAACTCAATGGTTTTTGAAGGAGAGAAAAAAAAAGTGTGTCTATTTCCTGTCCAAACATGCCAATTTAAAAAGAAAAGAAAAATGTGACCTCATCTTTTCTTATATGGAAAGTTACATGAGGTTAGAGGAAAAATATACCAATATTGGATAGCCTGGGTGATCAAAGTGTGTTTACTTAGTGAACCTTATCTTTAAATGGCCCCAGCCTTTGTGCAAGAGTTAATTTACTTGAAGTATTTGCATTCACATGGACAAACTGGCCCATGAGACACAGCGAGACAATGTTCTGCTGAGCTTTAGAACAAGCTGCGGTTGCTCACCCATATCCCAAAGCAATCAGTCCACACATTTCTGACAAGGCAGAACACCCTCAGCCATCTGCATCCCAGACTCTCCCAGAAGCACTGGAACGCTTGCTGCCATTTACGAGACAAAGCATAGGAGGGATCTGGAGCAACTGACTCCAAGCCACCAGCTTTAGTGCTTGTCCCAGCAGAGATGCCACAGCAGACAGGACACTAGGAGGGAACATCAGAAAGGGCTAGCAGAGACCTTCCAAACACTCCTGAGGCAAAGGAGTTCACTGCAGAACTGCCCCCAAGCAGTAAGAAATGTTAACAGGCATGAAGAACAGGCAGAAAGATCGGCAGTTTACCCTTCACCTCAGGAACCGCAGCCTGCCTAGGAAACTCTGGCCTTGGACAGGATCTGTGATCAAAGAGAAGCCTTAGTACACATGTGTTGTTCATGGCAGTGACACATATATGAAGAACGGCTTTCCAGTGTAGAACTCTAGAAAAGCTACTTACACAGCCTCCAGCCAAAATCTCTGCAGAAAGTGGGACCGAGCCATCTTTGTGCATGAATTTATCTCTCACAAAATCATTCACCTGGAACAGAAATAGTTATAGAAGCTGATGAAAATATAAAGTCATTAAACATATAAATACACATTGCTCAATATACGTTATTTCTTTCCTCAGTTGGTTGCAAGAATTAACAGATCTTAAAATAGTTTAAGAGAGACTCTTAATAGCATACAGGTCATAGATACAATTTACAGGTATATATATGTGTGTGTGTGTGTGTATATATATATACATATATATATATATATCTGTAATATCAGGTGTGTGTACAGATATATTCAAAGAAAAATGGCCTAACGAGCCAAAAATTTCAAAATGTCCTACAATTATAGTAGCATGAAAAGGGAGACATATTGATAGTACAGATGAAATTATGTATTTTATATTTTAAAACTTGTCTTATAAGTTATAATTAAAGGTCATATTAAGTCTTTTAAGACTTAATACAATTTAAAATACCACTCCTCACTGAAACCAATGTAATCTCCTTAGTCTTCTTTTTTTCCAAGTTAGTAGATGTTCAGTAAAAATTCCTCAGGAGGCTAGAGAGATGGTTCAGCAATTAGCAGTGTCTTATGCTTTTTTTTTTTTTTTTGAGGATCCAAGTTCAATCCCCAGCATTGTAAAGTGGCTTCTAACCTCCTGCAATTCCAGCTCTGGGGTGCCTGCTCCTGCCCTCCAAGGTCACCTGCACACGCTTGTCATACACATACATACACATTAAAAGTGAGTATAATTTCTGGATAGGTACTATAAGAAAGTTTAAGCAACAACAATTCTACAGTCTGAGCAGATATGGGCCAGAGTCTAGCTATGTTATCAAATGACACAAGAACTATTGTAGGTACCAAGGCTATACGGCCCAGTCTAAAGCCAAAGCTTAATTTTCCAGGGCTCTGAGGTCTTAGGGATGTATATGTAGTATCTACCCACTCCCTAGACACTGAAAGTAAGAACCAATCATCTGCAGGTGAGCTGGGACAACCTTCAACCAGGAAAATGAGCTCTTAGCATTTGGCTTAGAATGGTCTAAGAACACACCCTAAACATATATTCCCTAAGCACTGGGAATAGGTGCAAGAGGACATACTCAGAACTTTGAGATCCTGACTCAACATCCTGGTTCTCTGAGCACAGGTAGGTGGCTTGAGCCCTCTTGGCCTCCCTCGCTGTACCCTGTAAACCACACTGTAAACTGAAAGGGTAAGATGACCTGTGTCAAGGGCCTAATACGTCAGTGCTGTGGGACTTCAGTGCTGCTGCAAGGATGATGGCGGCCATGGCAGCAGCACCTACAGGCATCTCCAAGCTCATTACCACATTTCCGGATGCTTAACGTTACACAGAGAACAAGGAGAAGTTATGTGTGCTGACTGCTCTGACCATCAAATTAATTAGCCTGGGTGAAGGACCACAGACCTGATGAATCACAGAAGAATACCTGATAGACTGTTGAGTTTGTGTCTCTTAATAAGAAGTCCCAATTCAAAGACTTACTGTAAGTTTTATGGCCTTCTCTGGGGCAACTCCCAGTAACTGTGGCAGCAAACCTAAAAATCAACAAGAAGCAGAAGTGTATTAAATAAATTAGCATTAACTACACAAATCAACAGCTCTGCAGAGGGGATCACCACTTGAAAACTGGGGCAATCTTTGCTGCAATTTTCTGCTATTACCTTTAATGAGAACACTTGTGATGGAATTTAAGAACGACTTCTAATAGCCACATCAGCCCCGAGTAAATTCCCTTCCACATTCTGGAGCGTTTGCACATTGGGTAAGTCAACAGTGTCAGTAACACAGGAAACTTCATTATCTCAGGGAGTTTGCTCCTTCCCCTCTGCCTCCCCCAACACCTTTCTCTTGCCCCCCAAAGGCCCACAGTGCAGTCATTCAGTCATGGGACAACTATGGCTCAGTGATGAGCAGCACCAAATTAAGAAAAGATTTTATGAAGGGAGAGAGGCCTTTCTGAGACCTGCTGACTGGAGAAAATGAATTTCTAAGTGGGGAATGGAAGGGGCATTGAAAACAAAGGATTACAAGTAAACCCTGTGTGCTCTACAATGATGGAGAATGTGGGCTTGGTCCATTCAGAGTAGTAAATGAGGGGAGAGTAATACCAGATGGTGCAGGAGACTCAGCCTCACTTGTCCTGTTAGATGAGAAACAAGCAGCAAGTTTGAAGCATAAGAGTGATATATTATTCTAATTCTTTCTTTTTCTTACCTTTCTTTTTTATGTTGATTTATTTATTTGTCTTTCTCTGTGGACATACACGATCATGAGGATGCTGGCACTCATGAGAATTTAAGACACAGCCATATAATGTTTACTGTGTGCCAGGCACCATTTGAGGTCTCTATTAACCCATTTAATCCTCATAACCACCCTAGAGAGAGGAAACTAAGGTTTTCAGAGGTTAGGTAATGTGTTTGGTAAATGTTGAAATGATTAAAATCTAAGTTCTTTCCTTTCAAGAGATTTTACCATAGGCAACACTCAGCTGTCACGTGGTTCATATGTATCTTCTAGTCAGCCCCTGCTATTCCCGGTCACAGCCTTTGAGCACGGGGAGGGGGTCCCATCTACGTGGCTGCATTTTCGGATCTTACTGAGTTCCTGGAGTTTCTGTTAATTGGATAATACGCAGACTACTATGAGCCAACAGCCAGTGACTGGGCAACCTGAACTCTGTAAAATGGAGCTGGCCCATCAAGAAGCCCTCTCGGAAGCATGACTGGGGCAGAAAAATGAAATGATGTCTCAGATGGTGCAGGGAAAATGGCCAGTTGGATGTTAGGAATGCACTAAGGTCACAGGGAGACAGAAACCACAACTAAGCAAAGCAGCAGGGGTGGTGGAGTAAAGAGAATGTGGGGTACAAAGTATGGGAATGCCAAAGAAGAAAACACAGTCCAAAAAAGGCAGAGCTTGTAGTCTGCCCGGAGATGGCCTGGCTGTTTTCTGGACCCACTGAGCCAGGGAGGCTCCAGGGTAACTTCTGCCCTTAGATCTCCACGAGCTTCTGCCTTTACTTGCTCTCATGTGCACTCTTATAAAAGTCTCCCCTCCCCCGCCCTGGCTAGCTTGAGGGGATGCCGTACCCTGTAGTCTAGGCGAGCTGAAGTAGGGCTCTCACAAACAAACGCTGAGCCTACAATGTACCTGCTTATCAACCTCTGAAGAGGCGACTTGCAATTTGAAGAAAGGCTCTGTTACCATCCTGTAATATAGGGCAAATGTCACTTAAGCCAACTCTTACTACCTGAAATCTTGATTTTTCTTTCTGCTTTCAGGCTAAACCCCCAATATGCTTTTAAATATTTATTTGCTACATGTATTTTTCTCATAATTAAATCATAATGCAAACCAGAATACACTGAGATTAAAATGATCTCTTGCCTACAAACTATCATGTAAGTCTCTTAAATGACTAATAAAAGCCATCACTCCAGCCTGGAACCATGACTAC
>PVIU01001722.1:158284-199567 GCA_004026605.1 Ondatra zibethicus
ATGACTACGGTGCTACACGCAATCACTTCAGCCTGGAACCATGACTACAGAGCTACACGCAATCACTTCAGCCTGGAACCATGACTACGGTGCTACACGCAATCACTTCAGCCTGGAACCATGACTACAGAGCTACACGCAATCACTTCAGCCTGGAACCATGACTACGGTGCTACACGCAATCACTTCAGCCTGGAACCATGACTACGGTGCTACACGCAATCACTTCAGCCGCGAACTATGACTACGGTGCTACACGCAATCACTTCAGCCTACAACCATGACTACAGAGCTACACGCAATCACTTCAGCCTGGAACCATGACTACGGTGCTACACGCAATCACTTCAGCCAGCCTGGAAGGCGGCCGAAAGTTCTTCTTGCTATAAATTCAGTAATGCATTGTGAACAGCAAGAGACAAAACAGAAAGCCCTTTATTTATTTAAGACTGAAAATGGAGCCACAAATATTTCTCCATGGAGCAGCCACTTACCCAAAGCCTTCCTCTTGTGCCCAGAAGAATGAACTGAGATGGACACAAATGAGATGGATGACGTCTCAGAAAAAAAAAAAAAACAACTCAGTTTACAAAAAAAAAACCCCTACTTGTCCAACAAAGTACACATCTTATTCTACTTGTCTATAATTACCAAAAAGAGGACAAAAATACCTGAAAACAGTCTGGTAAGTATCTGAGGGTAGTGTTATCAAAGTAGAAAAATACTGTGGGGAGAACGGGTTATTCTGCCTGCAGGAGGGGGAGATGTATCAAAGAAGCAGGGCGATATGCCTTGGGACTCCGTGAGTCCACCCAGGCTCCCTGGAGAAGAGATGAAAGCAGACTGACTGGAAGACAGGAACGATGCGTGGAAGGTTACCAGAATCTCAAGATGACGGTCCTTTCAGAGTCCAAAGTCAAACAGAAACTGTGGTTGAGCCACAGATCTAACAATAATGGCTTCATAGGGCGCATTTACTGCACACCAGGTATTTCATCTGTTTTTTTATGTATATTATTAAGACACTGAATACACATGACAATCTTATTTGGTGTGCAACAACACCACTTTATCATCATCATCATCATCAGTTAAACCACTGGAACAAGAAAAAAAAAATGAGGCTGACTCTCAAGGAGCTGTGGGTCACCTGGCTGCAGGATATGAAGCAAGGTTTAAGAAGCAAGAAGTTCTAGAAGCAGTTGGAAGCCATCTGTCAAGACCAGAGGTAGTTTAAAAAAAAAAAGAAAACAAAAAACAAAGTAATATAATCAGAGACCACAAGTTTCCTCAAATTAAATGAAGATCTCCAGAAAAGAATAAAACCAAACTATGCATCCATTCCTAAGACCTGGGCCAGCGCTCAGCAAGGAGTAGGAAAAGAGCCATTCTTGTTCTTCCTCTACTGTG
Organism: Ondatra zibethicus; assembly: GCA_004026605.1. NCBI lineage: Eukaryota > Metazoa > Chordata > Mammalia > Rodentia > Cricetidae > Ondatra > Ondatra zibethicus. The sequence continues at coordinate 159,695 of PVIU01001722.1, forward strand.
GCTCCAGAGGAAGCCCCAGGTGAGTGCAGGGGATGCTATGAGGCTACAGACAGCCAAGATCTCCTGAGGACATCATAAAGTACCAGACACTGAAAGGCGGGGGTGGGAACTGCAGTAGCTCTTCCTAGCTGTGGTCCTCAGAGGAAGGAGGCTAACTCGACTTAGTGAGCCTGTAGCTACCAGTCAAGTTACCACACCGCACCTCTTACAATAGCACTCACAGCTCAAGAACATGTGTGTTTGACATCTGGGCCACTCAGCAGAAAAGTCAGGTTTCTAATATAAGATGTTCCTGGTGGTCCCCAGAAATTCATTTTAACCATTCCAAACAGAAACGGGATGTGTGTGTGTTGTTTCTAACTTGTCAAAACAGCAGTCCATTTTCCAGCAGCCTCAGATGAAATTTATTAGTGCGGTTTCTTTTCTAATCTTCTCTTTTTAGTTCAGCTCCATCAGCACACATGGCAATTCTTCCTTGGCACATTTTAATAGAAGGCTGCTAATGCGAGAAAAGATTTACAGGGCACAGAATTAATGCAGTATTTTCTCTTCAGATTTCACGGGTTGAAAATATAAATCATGCTGTTTCTTCTCCCTTTGAGCAGTCAGTGAGAACTGAGCTGGAGGTGTGGGCACGGAGCCCGCACCAGGAGCCCGAGCTTCACACAGCATTCCAAAAGGAGGTTCCGGTGAGCAATGTGCACAACCAGAGGCCTACTACACTGTTCCATACCAAAAGACTCTTCATAAAAACTTCATAAATATTATGTAATTCTAGAATTTCAGAGTTGGCAAAGGCTGGGGAAAAGCTCATTAACAAGCCAGGCCCAGTGAAAGCCTGTTTATTCCTTGTAGTTGGCAGCAGTTGAATGGCAAGGCATAAGCTTTAGAGGTGGACAGATCTGGGTTACAATTCTGGGTTTGTACCTCTTTCTAGTGGAGAGACCTTTCCGTCATTTAACCTCAAACTCTGCATTCCCCACTGTTAAAACAAAAATGTTGGTTACTGTCTAGATAATTTAAGGAACAAACATATACAAGGCATAAGACACTCGTCCTCTATTTTACATATTCAAAACTGTATGCTTCTTTGCACCTCGTCAAGCTGTAGCATTGCATTGCTTCTTATTTCTATGAGGCAACTATGGCTGAATAAATAAGACTTTTGATTCAGAAGTAGGTAAGGTGTAGTACAATCAATGCTATCCCCATGACATCATGCCTAGCCTTGGAAGAGACCTCCTTAATCGGGCTCTGGGACTGAGTCTAGGGCCCCACCTAAAAAAAGCACAGAAATAAATCACATCTTCAATTGTTGTTTATTTATGTTTAAATATTTAAACACGTATCAACTTCTGCTGGTAAGCAACTGTTTACAGTGTAATTTTTCCTGGATGGCAGAGAGAGGGGTGAAGAGTATGGGTCTGAGGTCCCGCTGCAACGTTGAACTTCCAACTGCTATTTATTGACTGTGAAGTTGTCTATAAATGAACTTATCTCTTTGTACATGAGTTTTCACCATTCCCCATTGGGCAAAATCATGGCCCCATCTTCTCAGTCCAGTCATGAAGATCAAATGAGTTATTACAAATCTTCAGATCAGAGCCAAGCACAGTCAATGCTTCAGAGGTGGATTTATGATGATAAATGCCATCATAGCAACACTAAGCATTTATGCTACCTCCCTCTTCTTCGTGGGAACCAGACTCCATGCAGCGGCTCAGCAGCTTGCTCCGCGGCACCCGAGCTATTCAGTGCCGGCAGAAATACTCGCATGGTTATGTTCGTGTTCAGTACCAACTCTCACAGCAGGCCCTAGGGTTTCCCAAAATGCTTAGCTTTTCTCTATAGGGAACACATCGCTCAAACTTCCTCCTAGAAGGTGTCTTTCATATAACTATAACAAAACCAGGTGGGTGACACCACATCTCCTATCTGGCAATTTGTCATGAATGCCAGGCTCTCTAGAGAAGACAGAGATCAGAAATCCACGGACACTGTGACCAATGCAACTGCTGTCCTAACCATGCCACATAAGCCAAGCAGGTCTATAAAGGCAACAGGGTCTCCTGCAGGAAAGAAACTCAAAACCAAGTGAAGCTTAAACTCAAAAGCAAGTGAAGCTTAGTTCAAACAAAGGCCAGCTCAGGAGCGGCCAGCCCCAAGAAAGGTGCTGTAGCCAACGCGCAATGAGGTGGAAGGCAGGCATGCAGGGTGGAATTTGGTAGGGAAAATGAATGCACAGGACACTCCTACTCCCTGAAGCCATAGCCTGCACACTTTAACTCAGTGGCAACCCTCTGTGTTGTTTTACCCTCCTGACCTCATTGTGTAGGCCAATACGCTTGTCCCGATGGCCCCAAAGAGGCCCTTGCTTTCTACATAAGATGAACCCTCACTCTGTAGTGATCGGCGCTCCAAGCAGCACACCAAGCAACACACCTTACAGCTTTTACTCTCATTCCAGTCTCTCCACTCTTGCAGGCATTCCTCCTCCCCCTCCTCCCTTTCCTCCCCCTCCTCCTTGCATAGCCTATCTGTTTAGACTCACATTGCCTCAGGCAGGAGACTCCTCCACCTTCCCAAACACACTATCCTGTTTCAAAGTCTCACTACAGCCCAGTTCTCCACAGGCTCTCAGGGCTGCTACTCTGTGGTGAATAGATTATGGGGCGGTTTGGGGTGGGGGCAACTGGGCTTTCAACGCTTGTTTACTGGGTTCCATGCTTTATTAGAATTTTTGACCACAGTCTATGGTATGCTTCAGGATGCCTTTGGGTGTCTAAGTATTAAAACCTAAAAATGAATGATATTGATAAAGGTTTAGAAAAAGAAGCAGGTCTTTTGTTGAAGTTTGGGGTTTTCCAGAAATAAAGACTGCGAGTAAGTGTGATACAGTCTCCCTTCAGTTCTGGGCGTGCGTGCATGGTAGCTCTCCGAATGTGGCCATCTAGAAGGTTTAGTCGGCCTCACTCTGGGCAAGGACAGCAGCCGCTCAAATACCTCTGTTCTGGAAGTCTGAAACAGATTTGTCAATATCTCCTCCAGGTTACACAAAATCCTGAAACCTGTCAACTGTCCAGAACTGGCTAAGCTCACCGTTTCTTTTCTGTGGCCTTCTTGAGCGCCAAATCACCTCTTGGCCACCCCAGTCCATGTGTGCCACCTTTATGTCTGCTCGTGGTTTCCCGTGCTCCCTCAACCACGGCCACCCCAGTCCATGTGTGCCACCTTTATGTCTGCTCGTGGTTTCCCGTGCTCCCTCAGCCAAGAGTGTCCAAGTCTTCTGCCCACTCCTGGTTTCTCACATTCGAGTATCTGTCTTTTGATTTCTGCCTATAATTTAACATCATAAATGAAAACGTGAAGAAACAGGGCATGGAAACTGGACGTAAAGCAGCCCATTCTGTACAGAATGAACATTCTGCTGGGCAAGAGCGGACCCGCGACTCAAGGCAGTTCAGGAAGAACTGTGGTCTCTTCAAAGGCGCATGTGTCATCAAGGGATGCCAATACAAGTGATCGAAACTTCAATGGTTTTGTTTTAGTGTTAAGATTTTTAGGTCTATTTTTATCCACACGAGTTAAATATGAAGAAAGTTTCTCATCAGAAGCCCAATGAATAGATTCTTTCAACCATACTACCACCAACCATAACAAGAGACTTGGTTTAAACTAGCTGCCTACCAACTTTCCTCTAGAATATACTCTGATCAATGGCTTCCTGAAATATCATCACAACATCCTCTAGATGTCACCTTGAGAACATGCCAGGATGGAGGATGATTGCTGTGAATCACAAAACCAACTTGAAACAGATTTTTGTTCTAAAATTTTGTACACCTGATTCAATGAGCTAATTTGAATACTTTTTTATATTTGTGGGGACTGATGTTTATTTTATTATTTATTTGACAATAAATATGTATCTAAATTAAGGTTTGGTTCATAAAATGATCTAATATGCTTTTCTGGAATTTTTTCTTATATTTTTATTTCAAAAATGAACTTAAGGGTTTTCCCAACAACAAAAACAGAAATCCTATAAGAAGTGTCTCTGATGGACTCTGCTTTCTCTTGGTTATATTCCCTGCACCCAGAGTCCTCACAAAACATCTTCCAATGTTGGAGGCTCCTCATCTCACCACTTGGGCACTGGAGAGGTGAGGGGTACTCTAAGTTCAAAAGCAGCAACTAGGTATGTCTGGAACGTTAAGAACAATTGATTATGGATCACTGCCCAGCAATTGTTTCTCTTAGACCAGCTCAGATTATGGCAAGCCAATGACTGACTTGATCTGCTGAAGCAGTTCATCAAACCAAAAGAACTGTCAGGGAATTCATCAAAGTCTCAAATTCCATTGAGTGAATTAAATCAGGCTGGAGACAAAGATTTTTACAAGTGACTTCAGGGAATCTTGGGTTATCTACTTAGTCTAAGGGTTAGATGTTCAAAATTTATAAAAATACCTGATAAGAGGTAGTCACTTCCTGTAAAGAAAGTCACCTGCATTACAGAGGAGTTTGAACCAGAGTCACGTTAAGATCTTTGCCAGCAACCAAGAGTTGTTGTGTAAAAAACATGGTCCTGGGGATGGAGCAACGGCTCTATGCGGGGCTCAAGAATGAGTGCTCCCAAGCTCAGGACAGCAGATTTTCTGCTTTCCTCCAGTCTTCCAGGCGACCAGGGGTAGGGATCCAGACGTGTGTTCTGATTTTTGCCAGGTCAGTTGCAGGGCTGTGTGCCATTGCCAGAGGAAAGAGAAAGGCAAACAAGCCCTAAGCATCCTCAAAATTCTCTGTTGGTAACCTTCACTCTGGTTCCATAGGGAGCTGCTTTTAAATGCAAAAGCAGCTTCCAGAGCTCCTGTCCTTAGAAAAAAAGGCAGTGTGGTGGGCAGCTTGGAATAAAACACGCAACGTGGAAGTGCCTTATCCTTATCTCACAGTGGTTCACCAGGTCAGTGTTTGTGAAAGCACAAGCAGAGGTAATTTCAAATAGGAGAGAGACCTCATTTGTGCCAAACTCTCAAATTATCTTATTTAGGAAACATGATCAACTGTACATGTTATGATGGAGAAAAGTTCTATCTCATGCAAATTCTAAAATGTAAGAAAATGCCTAATGTTTTATAGCTCATTTATAAATGAGTGATATTCTTCAACGTTTCAGCTACTGCCAGTATACACTATTAAGAGCAGCAACTTTATATTCTCCAGCTTTAAATCCGACCATTTTCCTCTATAATTAACAAAACTTCAAAAAACAACTATATTATATTTAAGGTGAAACATATAGAGAATCACATGGGGATGTTTTGTACAATGATTTTATATCTAAAGACTGTCTCAGAAATACTTGTTTTTATCTCTATTATTCTTAATAGTGACTATTTCCCATGGGTTACCTGCAGCTTCAGTTGGTCTCTCTCTGGCCCAATGACACACACTTACAAACACACAACGATTGTGTACAATGTACTCAAAAGCACCGGCCCCTCAGCAGTCCAGAATAAGAATACGTCATAATCAGGGCATTATTGTTTTTAACTGTAACTGTCTATCATCTCTTTGCTCAAGATTCAAATTAAAGATGGGAACTGAACTCCAAACTGTAAACTAAAGAGTTTTACGGCCAACTTTTTCTTTAAAATCCATCCTCTAGCAAAGAAAACCACTCAAAGAGAAAAAAAAACAGGTGATCCCTACTGTTCATCTTACATCACATTCTACTTATCCTGACAAACACAGTCAGTCCCTGCCCTAAGGGGTCATGCCCCAAAGCAGGTTAGATAAATGGCTATTTATAAAGCTGTCTCTCAGAGCCCAGAATGAGCCTCCAGTCTCTATGCCAGCTCGCTCTCCAGTCCGGAAGATAAAACAGTATGTCTTCTCTACATACCCACAGATCCATCCTCAAGAGGGATGAACTGTTTTTCACAGCCCACAGTCACTCAGCTCATGTACCCTTTGAGCTCTTGGGTCCATAGGATCAAAAGGTGAGGTCAGCTAGAGAAAGATCTAGATAGAACCAAGAATCAAGATGGGCCAGGTGTAGTCACAGAGGAGAGAAAAGTGACTGAAAGTTAAAAGTCAACACAGGCAAACTGAAGGGATCACTGTCGGGAGGGTTCTCGCAATGGAAAGGCACCTCTACCATTAATTTCACTACCCATAAAAACATTAAGGGAAGCATCATCAAGACTTGGACATCTGGGTACAACGTTTTTCCTATTAAAAAAACAACAACAATAACAAAAAAAACAAACAAACAGAAACAACACAATAGATGCAGATAAGGTAGTCATTTTTGCCTAAGTTACTATAGAGTAGTAACTGTGACATTAACCTTGTACTAATGGGGAAGCTCTTTTATTTGAAAGGTTGTTGTCACCAAAGAGGAAAAGCATTTCAAATGGAAGGTGGTGACCCTACAGGGGTCATCATTAATCATCTGGGGTCAAAGACCTTCCAAATTGTAATAGGAGGCAGGGGGCAAGGGAAAGAAGGGAGAGAAAAGATCAAAAGGCCTTTGATGGGGGTTATCTACCTATACAATAGCACCTGCAGAATGGAAGGCCCAGCTTCTCATTAACTCGGCTTTGGAGACTAAAGTCAGCAGATGGCAGAAGAGGCCTACAGGGCTCTCGTGGCTGTCACTTTCATCATGCCTCAGCGGAGTAAAGGGCACTATTTGCGTCCCCAAGACCAGGTTAGAGGTGGAGTTGGAGAATGGCAAAGTGGTCCTACATGAACCACCTTACTATTCTGCGTTGTAACTTATGAAAATGTACATATCTGCTCTTTGCAAAAGGCAAGCAGAGACAGGAAGCTGCGGAATAAGGGCCAATAAAAGAAGGTTTGTGGCATCCTTGGTTAGCAATGATGCACTCTTTCCTTCTGTTAACGCTGTTTAATAAACTTTACATGTAAAAGAAGTAGGTGGACAGAGACGGTGCCAGGGCTATTGTGAGGTGTGAATCAAATTCATTCAGATGAAGGAAAGGTGCAACTAATTCAGGATGTGGCGGGCAAGCAAGACTCCAGTTAACACTTTGTTTTATCTGCCTAACAGGGTTTCCCTGATGCAGTACAACAGTCTTGGCAGCATCTATGGTAGGCACATTCCAAGGCTTTTAGTGGGTGCTTGCCCTTAGACATTCCAAACCTTTCATGTTCCATTCTTTCCCACAAGTACATACCTAGGGTAAGGTGGAATTTACAAATTTGACACAGCAAGAGATGAACAACATTAACAATTAATAAAGCAACCAAAAATATATGCTGTAATTAAAGACATGAATATGGCCTCTCTCAGAGTCTCTTAGTGTATTGCTATCACTTCTCCTGTGATAATACAAGCTGATCTATCACCTTTGTGATGGGAGAAAAAGCAGGGGAATGGTTCCGTGATGTAACATTAAGATGTTACTGATCTGAAGATGTCAGGCGAATCAATGGTTGCATTTTGGTGCAGAAACACGAGTTAGTTCCATCATGCTCCTCAGACGAGTACACTATTTACAAATTTGTGGGTTGCTTATTTATGGAATTTTCTAGTCTGTATTTTTAGAACACGGCTGACCATGAATAAGTGAATCCATGGAAAGTGACACCATGGAGTGGGGACCACTGGACATTCCAGGAGATTCACAAATCTCAAGCAAGTTGTGTCCTGTTTCTGGGATACATTTCCCTGGTAGATGGTGAGTGGAATATTTCAAGAACACAAACAACAATAAGTCTTTCAAAAACTTACTAAGAATATTCATAAAAATAATTTATTATTTTAAGAAATAAAACACACAACAGAGCAATATAAATGGCTCTCAGACTATGGGCTGTTTTGATTATCCATGCCCTAGATGCCTACAGCCTACACCCATTAGCATGGATAATTGAGAATCTGCTGATTTCCATTTTAACACAGTCCCTCTAATTCATTTCAGGCACTGAGATGGGAAAGCGAAACCTTGGCTAGGACTCCACTTCCACAAATGGAGCACCACACCACTCTATGCCATACTGACCTCTGTACAGTCCAAAGAAGCCTTCATAGCGGAGCACCTTCTTAAAACAGTCGAAGCTGTTCTTGTACATGAGCTCCCCCACAAAGGAGCCAGTGGACCGTTGGTTCTGCATTCGAGTCTTTACAAGATCAATAGGATACACAGCGGTGGCTCCAACAGCTGAAATTAAGTAATACCATTATCTCAGCCAGAATTACAGTGAGTTGGGGGAAATAAATAGGTGAATAAAAATTAGAGAAAGGTTTGAAAACAGAATTTTTAATGCACAGAATTACTGAACTGTCTTTCTAGATTCTTTATTGTACATTTTTATTCAAATGACATCCCTGACAAAAAGATGTCACTAGAGATTTAATTAAAAGCATATCAGTGAAATCTAACCTCAGGAAAGGGCTATCTCTTGTAGGATGCTACTCATGTACAGGAGTAGGAAAAGTCCCCCTGCTCTGTCCCTCCTAACAGATACACAGCTTGGTAACTGACTCGGAAAGCAGCAAGGTGGAAAACTGAAGCAAAGACCAGAGCATAACACAAAGGTGACAATTTAACACTCATCATGACTGACCTCCAGCAACAGAACCCAGACCAAACCTGTAGGCCGACTCTGCGAGCTGGAGAAGAAAAGGCCGAGATGCATCACCTGAGGCCTTCTGCTTCGTACGCCAGTGCAGCCAGAAGCAGCCAGCAAACAGGACGCAAGAAGCAGGCAAGCCGAGGACAGAAAGAGGACAGAACAGAAATATGTACGGTTATTGATCGTATCACTAACTGGATTATAAATCTAATATAAGTAAAATACGAAGAGAAAAATGAGATCTGAGTCCATCAAGTACTTATTATTAATAGGTGTTTGGCTACTAAGCATGACTGAAATTACATTGGGACATAAAATTATGACATAAAAAATAACATTATGAACCAAATTTCAAATGCTCAGCTCCCATTTGTGTTCATAGACATGTCAATGTAAAAACGCCAAGGAGACATCATTCTTGATTAATCTAACTGCCTGGGCTTTTTATTTGAATTTTGTGTGGGTTTTAAATGGTAATATTGAAACTAGTAAGAATTGATAAAAAGTTATTCTCAAACTCATTGTTAAACTAAGTATAAGCTTTGGAAAATTTAGTAACATACATCTAAACACTTAAAGTATACAATCTCTGATGCTGCAATTCTTACTTTAGGCAAAAAACAGCAAAAAGACAGGGAAAAAACACAGACTGGGCTTTTTAAAAAGCAGCACCCCAAGAGCAAACTTTCTGGAAATACACTGAATGACCAACAACAGAGGTTTAAAATCCTGTGCTGGCAGGACAGAGGCACACACCTTTCATCCTCAGGATTGGGAGGGCGAGGCTGACCTCTGCAAGTTCAGGGCCAGCCTGACTTACACAGCAAAGTGCAAGCAAACCAGGACCACATAGTGAGACAGTGTCTCAAAAATAAATAAAATAACAATCATTCTTAAAATAAAAGTACATCATTTAAAATGGTATCTCCAAAAAAGATCTGATGTTGGTTAAAAAACAAAATTTCACAACACTCTTATTTTATAAAGAAAACATAAGGCTGGAGAGATGGCTCAGTGGTTAAGAGCACAGGTTACTCTTCTAGAGAACCCAGGTTCAATTCCCAGCACCCATGCGGTGGCTCACAACTGTCTGTGACTCCAGCCTTAGGCTCTGATGCTGACATCAGATCCACATGTGGTGGTGCACAAATGTAATGGAAGTGAAACACCCATACACATAACAATAAATTAATAAAGTTTTAAAATGAAAGAAAATGATCTGAAAAGAGCATGGTGAGTGGGCAAGTATTTATTAAGTTCCTTTGACCTTTCACGGCATTTTCTTTATGTATGTGAGTGTTTTGTCTGCTATATGTATGTGTACCACATGTGTGCCCGGTATCCATGATGGTATAAAATCTCCCAGAACAGAAGTTACGGATAGTTGTGAGCCATCATGTGGGGGCTGGAAACTAAACCCAGGTTCTCTGAAAGAGCAACGAGTGCTCTTTGCGGCTGAGCCAGTTTTCTAGCTCTTTATGGTATTTAAAAAGAAATGTGAATTAAGAGTAGTATATGAAGTCTTTTGTTGCTGTTAAAATTACAAGTTGATACATACACATAAAATTAACAATAATATTTTGGCATCTATATTACCTAGATACACTCAAAATGTTTATGATGGCTATAACTCGAAGGGTAAATTATGGGAGATGGTAAATTTATCCTAAACTCCGTGCTCCTAGGCAGTGAGCTGTCTACTGTTGTTCTTTGAATCTGCTAGCTTTCACGTTTCTGTGGCCAAAACATTTTAGAATATTGTGCTACCCTGTCAGTGTAAATAAAGTAGCAACTCTGTCCCACAGAGTTGTCAAGTGAGGGAGCGAGGGTGACATACAGTCAGCACTGAATAATACCTGCTGAAGGAATAAATACATCCAGGAAAATTTGTTTTCAAAAGACGTGATAATTAACATCAGCGAACAATGAAAACAATCACCAACCTCAGCTACCAACCCACTGAATTTTAGCTGCTGTCAATGCAATGCGATTCCAATACAATTAGATCATTTGAAATCCTCAGTCATTAAGCCAAAAACCGCTCTATGTAGAAATATGCATGTCTAAGAAGGTAAAACATTTCTTCCACAAATTCCATGGTTGTCTCCAATTCTACCCCTGTACTCTACCTTCCCTGTGACAGGTGTATTCAAAGGAGGAAGATTATTTTATTTACATGTATGAAAACATGTGATACTAAAAATGTCCTGGCATCAAAATAATGAATGAGAGTATTTCAAAGATCTGAAAGGAAGGGGCTGCCATTGCTGCTACCTCTTCCTCTAGAAGACAAGTCAAACTCCAGGTTCCCATTTAACTTTTAGAAGCTACAAAATGTAATATATTCTTAAAACAACATAAGGAAAGGAATCCACCTTCACTGCTCCATGGTCTAGGACAAACACTGCAGGGGCTATAGGGTGCTGGGATATATAAACTGGCCCGAAGGGAGATGACCTGCCTTATTTGAATTTGTCAGGCGCACTGGGGTCCTTGCAGTCAAAATCACACTAGGTTTCAGGTAGGATTGCTATGAATTGCTCTAAAATCTCTGCATCAGCCAGTCACTTCCTACTGTAGTGGAGTTCATCAAACTCCTCTAACCTTCCGTGGCCAGCACCAAGAGGCACCCATTAGAAGCCCACCAAAGCTGCAAAGGGCACAGAGGGAAATGGAGAGGTACTGCTGCCAGCGGAAAGCAGGGAGATCTGAAACAGCCCCTCTGCTTTCCTTAATCCCCAAATCTCTACAATAGCTGGTGGCACGCAGACGAAGAGATAATTATCTCAGACACAGCGGCTAAAATCAAAGAGAGGAGAGAGCAAAGCTGCTTCCACCTCTGCCCGGGATTACACAGTTCTTTCTCCTGCACCAGGGGTAATTGGCTTCCTCTTTTAACCACAGCCAGCTGGTTTCCCAGAGGTGCCTAGTTAGGATTTACTGAGCACACACCCACTCCCTCCACCCCTTGCCGCACACAAAACTCGCTGCTGCCTTTGGGTGGGAAGGAGCTAAAGGAAGGAGGGGTCCTGGCTCCAGGCCTGACAGCCCTAAACATGCAGCTCAAGTCAACCCATTGTGGTCAAACTGGCGTCGCTGTTTAGATCCAGAGCTCCAAGCCAAAAACAGTTAAGTCTCACAAGACTCGAAGATGGCTTTGCCTTAAAGGCGGTCTTTTTCTAAAAGCAATGCTCTGTCTGTTCATGGATTTATTTTATAAGTGCCATGCAGACAAAAGCACATGCAATGAAGGCGTTGCTCTCAGCCCCAGATGCAGAGTTGAGCAAGGGTTAAGTGAGGAGGTACCATGTCTTAAGTTTCTGACATGGGCTTCTGTTAACCATAAAATAAAATTCAGCATTCCTAACATTGTTTCCACATAACTTACGAATCCTTTCACAGAGAAAATAGGTCTAAAAGCCTCTGAACTATGACTCCAGACTAAACAAAATTATCTCATTTTGATACTCAGAAAAAACGGAAGGGCATGGCTGTTAGACAATGCTCTTGACAGTGCCCCTCTGAGGAGCAAAGATAGCTTTCATTTAGCAGTGCCAGATGCTCTGGGGACAGTCACAAGGACCCAGTGATCCACACCCACTTCCCTCAGGACCAGATGTAAAGAAGAAAAAAACTACTTATTTTGAGAGTGTTGGGGTTTCTAGTGTTGGGGGAACAGCTCCGTCTTATACCCTGTATCCGTTCACCAGAAGGTTGCTAAACAATTTCCCTTTTCAGCCTCTTCAAAATGCCTGCATTTGGGGAGCAAAACTGGAAAATGTTTACATCAGAAACCAATGCTGGAAAGGCAATGGAAACGCAAGGGGCCTGCTATCTCTGTGGAAAACACCACGCGAGAGCTTACTGCTACTCACTCACCTGCCTCTGGGCCTCAGCCAAGTTGAAGGGCAGCATGCCTTCTTCTAGGGGTGCGATCCGCTCAATGTCTGCTAAAGTCATGCGTCTGAACAGAGAGCAAACATAGCAAACAATGACAAAGTCCCAGATTTCTTAAATTCACATTATAGAATTCCAGAACATTGCTTTTATCACTTCCCATATTTCACTGTTGTCCTTCACTATTTGGTTTCTTTCTCTCCTGCTGTATTCTCTCTACACCTAGCTCCTAACCTCCCTTTATTAAACTAACTTTAAAAAAAACCAACTTACCCCCTTGGCTCATATAAATCAGCTAACTGAAACAAGATGTCAACCTCCATGGGTGTAACCTGACCAAACTTCTGGGCTGCCAGAGCAAACTCCTCTGTATGGGGAGAGAGAGAGAGATATTCAGAGAGGGCAACACCGAGTTCAGCATTCAATCAAAGCAGTGGAGGAGCGGAAATCACAACCCATTTCATGAAGTTACTCCATACCTCCCCGGGTCTTTCATCCACGTGGAAAAGAATGCTGAACACCACCCTAACACTCACAGTAAATGCGTGGTGCCCTGTGGAGACTCTAAACAAATGACTCTGGACGGTATTGAGATTACAGAGCAAGGAAAATGGAGGAGCATTATAAAAACTTCAACTGGCTCTTCAAAGTAACACTGTCAATCCCCAAGTGAATTTTCTGTCTTTTTTTTTTTCAAATCCCACTGAAATGCTGATAATACCTTCTCTGAGTTAACAGATCACATACACCATTGTCAATACAGGTTTGTGGAACGTTCACATAATTTCTGAGGGCCATTGACCTGCCTGCCGATTTGGCTTAAGTTCCTGTAAGAACTGCAAATATTCAACAAATTCTGTATCTTGTCTTAATTCAAAGGCTGTCTTCAATTTATCAAAAATTTAGTGAAGATTATTTTGTTTACCTTAATTTGTCTGATCACAGAATGGAGGTCACACATCACCAATTAATTAGCATGTATGAATGGGATAGAAAATTCTAATAATAACTCCAGGTTGCCGTCCTCAGCCCCAATGCCTAACACAATTGAAGCAAAAATTCTGATGTACTCTCACTCACCCTTAGTCACCTCCACGTCTTTCCTGGTGCCAGCCAGAGTGCTGTAGGTCTTTCTGATGAGTTCCATGTTGTTAAGGAGAGAATTAAATCCATTAAAGTAGGAGAAACTAACTTGATGGGATCTGGTGCCTCCAGCAGCCTTGGTAAGTTGAAAGCAAGAGTGAGAGGAAGAAACAACAACAACAAAGATAAATAGAAGAGATTTCAAACGTACATGTATTTAATGCTTTTTTGGAAGTAACCAGGAATGATCAACACAAGTATTTTTCTTTCGTATTGGAAAAGAAACTACAAGTAATTTTTAAAAGTGACTGCAGCCAATCATGACCAGGGCTTGTCCTTCCATACCCAACCCCTGGAAAACTAAAGAACTCCACATGTAGGCTTAGAACAGGACCAGCAGTCATTTACAGAGGTCAAATTTCAGTTACAGATGTTGTATAAAATGGTTTATTTCATCTGGAGAGCAAATCCTAAGGCCTTAAACATACAAACTATATCACACACATGCATGTGTTCATAACTGTGCAGACACACTGTAAGAAGTGGCTAATGCAACATTAATATCAAGATGTGCCACAGCACTTAAACCAGCAATGAATCACTAAGTCCTGAGCGTCTACACTGGTGAGGCTGCTGAAGCACAGGTAAAGTTCTGGGAAAATTTGGAGATGTCCTATGCTTGGGTGGGGGTTGAAGCTGACTACAATTCTGATAATCAGAATTTTTAAGAAAAAATTTTTCTTCACAGGGGACAGGAAAAAAATAGCATGTCCACTGTGAATGGAACTTCAGTTTGGGGTTTCAAATTCTATCCTTCCCTAACAAGGAAAAATACTTTTTATTAGGAAAACACTACTTTAATAACAGCCACATAAATCTTCACACAGTAATCATTTCAAATAGCTGACAGGAGAGTATGGGGAGGGGTTGTAAGCAAGAAAAAGAGTGAGATTTTAACATCGCACCAGGATGGGAAAAGCTATGTTTCCAAAATGAAGCACCAGGAAACAAAACAGAGACTTGAAAGGCACGTGGTCAGCACTGTGGGAAACCCAGACAGCCATGAACACACAGGTGGTCTAGCAAAGGAAGCGTTTGCAAGGAAATGGCTCCTAAATCTGAATGACCATGAGAGTCAGTGGTGAAGCACAGGCCTACAGGAAACCTGAATTCCATCTGTAATGATCTTCCCTGGTGAACTAGACAGTCCATAGCCATGGCTTGGAACCATACTACCCAGCATGCTGTGTGACACCTTGGGACATTGGTTGGACATCCTTAGGGAGGGGCAACTGTGACACATGTCACAAGAACCATTGCAACCCCAACAAACACCAAAACCCCATGAGAAATCTAAGCTTAAGGGCTTCTGGTCTATGGCTTCGACAAGAGGCCAAAGAGTATGTGCTTGTGTGGGTGCCTGCATGCACGCATGGTTCTTTTTCCTCAGAATAACATGAAAATCAACATATGACATATCTCAAAATATAAGGCAAAATTAGCATGAAATCACAAATTATTTTTATCTTTCCCCTTTTTTCTAATCAGCTAATACAGATGGACCCTCTATTTTCATGAATTCTACATAGGCAGATGCAACCAACTACAGAATTTTACAAAGATTTGGGGGGAGAAATCCTATCTGCACTTAACTGTAAAGATGGTTTTCTTTGCCATTATTCCCCAAACAACACAGTGTAACAAAGAATTAAAAACACTTACACTGCATTAGATGTTATAAGTAATCTAGACATGATTTAAAGAACAAAGAAGATACATGTAGGTAATATCCAAAGACGGTGTCATTTTGTATAAATGGTTTGAGTATCTCCAGAATTTAGTATATGAAAGCACAGTGGTGCAGTACTCTAGGGACACTGAAAAACAACTGTACACATACCTAAAACACCCTATATAATCCAGACAATCAATTAACCTATCCACTAAAATGAATTAAAACATACTAAGGTTTGCAAGAATGACAATATAGGTGATCACATTAGAAAAATAGTAACATTATAAACAGAAAAATAAAACTATATAAGTCATAAGAACTGGTCTTTGCTATTCTACTTTACTTAGCTCAAATTAGGGAGAAAAATCTGCTTCATTGGGACAATGACAACTTACAGCTACTAGGCATTCTTCAACAAAAGGAGTCAGGACATGAGGGCGGATGGTGACCATGATGTCCCGGAAGTCAATGGCTGTGACTTTTCCGGTCTTGCCACTGTCTCGTTGCACAAAGGCTTGCTTCGCATGCTCCAACTGTATTTCCTACAGTTAGAAAAGGTAAAAATGGTTATGCTGTGTCTGTTGCTTTCTTCCTGCAAATGACTGCTCATTTGTAAATCAGACAAAAGAAATAAGCCTCAATTTTGATTTAATAGGCCTCACCTGCTTGTTTAAATGCTCCCCTAAACTACTGTTTCCTTTGAAAGAAAGAACATTTCTCAGGTCGGTGATATAAATTGGAGAAAGTATACTCTACTTTAAACCTTACGCCCACTGGAATCAGAGCCAGATGTGGTGGCTCTTGTCTCTGATCTCAGCACTTGGGAAGCAGAGGTAGCAAAACTGAGAGCTGAGAGATGGTCCCACATGGCTCTGATGTCAACCTGGGCTACACGAGAAGCCTTTGTCTTAGTTACTATTCTAATGTTGTAAAGAGGAACCATGACCAAGAAACCCTTATAAAAGAAAGCATTTAACTGGGGGCCTGTTTGCAGCGTTAGAGGGTTAGCCTATAACAGTCAAGCACTGAACCAGAGCAGTAGCTGAGAGCTTTACAGCCATTTAAGGCAGCAGGCAGAGAGAAACGGGGTCTTAGAACCTCAAAGCCACCCCTGGCGACTCCTCCAACAGGGCCACACTTCCTAAACCTTTTGAAAAGTTCCAGTAACTGGGGACCAAGCATTCAAATGCATGAGCCTATGGGGGTCATTCTCACGCAAAGCACTACTCCCTGTTTCAAAAGAAGAAAGAGAAGGTAGGAAAGGAGAAGGAAGGCAAGGGGGTTGGAGGAGAAAATAAAAGTCGAAGGAATCAAATCAGACCCAGTTTAGATGATGCAGATATGAAGGAGGAGACACATGGGAGCATTAGCCTCTTATGTCAAAGACAGGTGATCCTGACCACGTGCCACCATGCAAGTGTTTGTAACAACAGTGAAGGAGCATTACTGGTATTTGAGGCTGGTTAAGTCCACCCTGTGCTAGTCCATCTTCCCAGCTGCTGCTGGTAACTCCTCCACCCAAGGCTATGAGGGTCAAAATGACACCACATAGAGCCCTATGTTCTAGAGTCAGAGGCTGGACAGTATGTGAACCACAGGAGGCAAGGCTGTGGCGATCCATTTGGGTATACACCTCATACGACCAAATCCCAGAAGCATGGCTCTCTAGTGCTGTTCCCAGGACGTAAGTTCAGGAATGAAAACCAAACATGGTTTTGAGCTACAGAAGCTCACTTCTCCCAACATGGCAAAAGCATCCTTTCTGAAGAGAGCATGTTATCACCTTCCTCAGGACCTCAAAAAGTTAATCAGCATGATTGAGTATCACCAGAGGACTATCAAGGAGTTCAAGTTATTTAGATGAAGGGAAACTTCCTTAGTAAGGAAGGCATCTCTTAGCTTTAGTAACCTAATGACACAGTTACATAAACACTGATTGTCCTTATGAGTCACTGCGATCGGAAGTGACAAGAATCTGATGCTGCTGTGAAGTAGGCTACGGCCTTTCCCTGACAACAAATGGCTGAGAGGAGGAAACACAATTGACAAAATATTAATAAGGAGAAGATACAGGTGATGAATAAAGTCATAAGTTATGCTTTACTGTCTAGTTTTCTATAGTTCCAAAACAACATAAACACTGGAATTTTAAAGATTAAATAATTATATTCTTTGCTTCTTTGTCCAAAGTCAGGTGTTCTTAAGTGTGTGGATTAATATCTGAGTCTCTGATTCGATTCCATTGGTCCTCCTGTCTGTTTTTATGCCAATTCCAGGCTGTTTTCATTACTGTAGAGGAGGGAGGAAGGAAGGGGAACAGAGAAAAATATAAAGCTCAATAAAAAAATATTAAATAATTAATTGTAGAGAAAGAGTCGTTATCTTATTTGTAGCTTTCTCTTAGCTATGGTATCTGCCAGTTTTGGTGCAGCAAGACCCTGATGAAATCCTCTTCAGGGCCCAGACCCTTTCAGACCCTGCGCTTGATCCCATCCTCAGGTGCGGCAGCTCTAAGAGCAGCTGCCACAACCCGTCAAAGATTCTTAGGAACTGAGATTACTGTCCACCTCGCAATCTCCCACTCCCGCCTGCTATACCAGAATTTCTAAGAATATACCCTATATGTATCTTATAAAGGTCATAAAATTACACATCACTAACCCCATTATTAATGTCCCCCACCCGGTACTCAGCTCTGGTCCCTCTTCTAGGTTCAGAGCTTAATTACATTGGCGTGTTGGTTCCTGGTGACATCACCTGAAAAGCTGTCATTTTCAATTCCCCAAGCTTCTTTTCTCCAAAGTGTAAACCAGTTACCAAACTGTATTCTCTGGGCCTTTAAAAGTTCACTCAAAGGCATCTTTTCCTTTTCTCTCTTAACAGCAGTGGTTCAGTGCCTCCTCAGACCTGGCTTAAATGTCTCCGTGACCCTCACTGTCAGTATCTGAGCACAGCAGTCCACCTTGCAAAGTCACAGACCCAGCCTGCTCTTTCCTCGACAGACAGACCCAACAGGCTGTATCATCCAGAGAGACTCATCTCCAAGGCTAGGTGCTCAGGACTCTCGGAGAGCTACCCAGAACCACATCTCTGCCATGGAGGCCCACTATTTGACTGAAAAACCCAACTTGGCTTCTGTATTAAAAATTAGTGCCCTGCCATGTGGTTCCAGACATGAACATGTTATGAGATAATATTCCACCCTATATCAGAAACAGCATTGATATTAATTGGCTTTCCCGCCATGGATGAGGCACCACATTCTGCTCATGTTTTCTCCTGCCTCTGCTGTTGTGTGTACAGTGGGCACTCATGTGATGGACACTACCAGTCACAGGCTGTCCATAAAGCCAACTAAATGAACAAAAATGGAGTTGTCTAGCCAAGATCCTCCAATTCAGGGGAAGGAATTAACTGCTCAATGCCTGCAGTGAAAAATGACCACAGTAGGTATTCTATAGAGAGCAAAAACCATAGTAGGTATTCAACTGAAAGAAAATGACGACAGTAGGTATTCTATAGAGAGCAAAAACCATAGTAGGTATTCAACTGAAAGAAAATGACCACAGTAGGTATTCTATAGAGAGCAAAAAGCGTAGTAGGTATTGAACTGAAAGAAAATGACCACAGTCCTCAGACCCACCACAAACATTATCAGCAACTTCTGTTATTTTCCATTTTCCCAGTTAAAACATAGTCTTAAGGACCCAAAGGCTGTCATTCCAAAATCCGCATCACACACCACAGCCAAAGCATCTCCCAGATTACGAAGGCCAGCTTGTCTGGAATGGCAAAGAGAAAAACAGATGCCAAAGGATGGGAAGGGCCCGTGACCACACCACAGAAGAGGGGACGTGTTTGTGGTAGAAACATATCTATGAAGGGAATAAATAATATTGCCTCCTTCACTGCTTACATAGTCAATTGAAGAGTTGCTAGTAGGCAAAAAACAAACAAATCCCATAAACTCTGATGATTAGCAAACTGAGAGTTCATTTTTAGCAACTCCTACAAACTGGAGACATTAAAGCTCTCCCAGTGAAGTTGCCTCAGTGGGAAGGTTTGGCCACTCCTTCCACGTAAAGTAGATTACTAAAGGCAGGATCTGCCCCCACCCCCTCAACTGAGGCAGGGTCCTCATGTGTAAACTAGATACGCTTACTACACGGTACAGGACAACCTCGCGACCTCCCTCGTGTCTGCCCTCCTCTCAGTCTTAAGACCCTTGACAAAGAAAAATGGGGGGAGGGGGGGAGAAGCATGTATGGACAAACATACAGGCGACTCTACAAATGCTAAACTCAAGAGTGTGCCAGCTTTTAAGTAAATGGCCATGCTTCTTACCCAGGACACAGTGACTTAAATTCCTTGTCGGTATCTCTGTAGCTACTAAAGAATATCTGACATATATGTGTTAGGGAATATTATTTTCAGGTATGTGACTTTTGGTGACGCTTAATTTGTTTAACTCTGTGAAGCTGTGTTACTGTGCCTCTCTAAAACACCTCATGGTCCTAATAATGAGACGAATGGCCAATAGAGAGGTAGGAACAAGGGAGGCAGGGCTGGCAGGCAAAGAGTATTAACAGAAGGAGAAATGAGTGCTGTGGGATAATGCTTTTGTAGATTACAAAGATTTGTCACTTGTATTGGTTTAAATAAAACACTGATTGGCTAATAGCCATGCAGGAAGTATTGGGGGGGAGGGTACCAACTAGGAAAATTTTCGGAAGAATTCTCTGGTCACCAGCCAGATGCAGAGGAAGCAAGATGAGAATGATACACTGAGAAAAGGTACCAAGCCATGTAACTAAATATAAAGAAGAATTATGCGTTAATTTAAATTGTAAGAGCTAGCCAATAAGAAGCCTAAGCTAATGGGTCAAACAATTTATAATTAATATAAGCCTCTGTGTGTTTATCCGGGACTGAACAGTTTGGGGACTGAGCAGGACAAAAACTATTTCTGCCTACAAATGGTGTCTAAATATTTGGCAGGAATTTCCACATAAAGCCTGAAAAAACTTAAAAAAAAAAAAAGATTCTACAGACAACAACAGAGTCAAGCACAGTGTTTTGGTAACTGTCTTTTCTCCAGCAGGCTCTGTTTGCTGGCAGCAAGCAGAGGCGTAGATCCTTTTAAGAAAGATTTCCTGACTCAATGTTAGGGCAAAATACACACAGCTCTTAAGAATCTCTGCAAAGAAACACTTAAATGGTATTTATGAGCAACCAGCATCAGGCTTCTTGGTGGTAGCATGGATTTAGAAACTCTACAGAGTTGTGGCAATAAATCTGGCTCCCACCAGTAGCTCCACCATGAAGTTAGGCTCTCAAAAAGTTAAGGAATAAGGTGGAGTCAGTTGCCAAAGCTGCAGCTCTAACCTAGCCATAAGGCTTACCAGATTAAAAGCTCACCTGGCTAGAAAATAATTACAGATACACAATAAAGATAGGTTCAGATGGGAAAAAAAATCTAAACAGTTTACAGTGTGTTTAAAAATATCCATAGGCTTGGGAAAGAAAAAGGATAGAGAGTGATTGCGCACACCTTAAATTGCAGCACTTAGAAGGCAGAGGCAGGCAGATTTCTGTGAGTTCAAGGCCATCCTGATCTACAGAGTGAGATCCAGGACAGCCAAAGATACACAGAGAAACTCTGTCTCCAAAAACCAAAAATTAAAAATAAAAGAAATAAAAAAGAAAGTCACATAAAGATGAAAAATACACAGAAAATCTAACTATATGTTATTGTGTTGTCTTTGAATTGTTTGACTGCTGCGGAAGGAGCAACAGCTGCTAAAAGACACTTGATTATAAATGCTGCTGGACTAATCCAACCTATATATTTTTGAAAATGCTTTGACTTCAAAATTTAAGTCAAAAGATATTACTTTGCAGAAGAGGTTTTGTTTTTGTTTCCACAGGAAGTGAAAGGTTGTGGATTCATTCTGAGTTAAGAAAAATAAGGTTTGATCAAGGAAGACCTCCTAAAATAATCTCCAATAAAAGCGGATGGCCCAGATGATCCAATGTTTTTAGAGCATCTCTGTTGCAGTTTCCTCTGAGATCTACATCCAGAACAGCTTCAAGACTGCTGGTTGAGATGATCCGGCCTCACAGAATACTCCAGTCAAGACTTGACCATAATCCTAAATTTTCTTTGTGTCCCCTTAAGATTGCCAGTGGCCCCAATCAGCAGGAAGTAGTCTAGAAAACTATGACCACCCAAAAAAAACTATTCCCCCCCACAAAAATGAATTATGGATGTTAGTCTTTGTTTAGTGTGTTGTTTACAAGTTATTATGAGTAACAGCCAGAAAACAGGATAAACAAACGAGATTAGATTCAGTGTTTTGTTTTGGAAAGAAAAAAGGGAGAACTCTTAAGGAATAATGCTTCTATACACTGTAAAGATTTGTCACTTCTATTGGCTTAATAAAACACTGACTGGCCAACAGGAAGTATAGGCGGGGTGACCAGACTAAGAGAATTCTTGGAGGAGGAAAGGCAGAGAGCCAGTCGCCAGCCAGATACAGAGGAAACAAGATGATAATATTGCACTGAGAAAAGGTACCAAGCCACGTGGCTAAACATTGACAAGAATTATGTGTTAATTTAAGTTGTAAGAGCTAGTTAATAATAAGCCTAAGCTAATAGGTCAAACAGTTTATACTTAATATAAGCCTCTGCATGTTTATTTGGGACTGAATGGTTGTGGGACTGGGCAGGAGAGAACCTTCTGTCTACATACGAGGAAGAAGAGGGGCAAGAGAACAAGGAAGGAAGGATATCAGGGGTCAGCTACCCAGCCAGTCATAGAGTAAGAAGGAAAGAAAGATATAAAGAAATAGAGAAAGATAAAAGCCCAGAGGCAAAACGTAGTTAGGATAATTTAAGTTAATATAAGAAAGCTGGCAAGAAACAAGCCAAGCTAACTAAGAATAAGCCTTCCTGTGTGATTTATTTTGGAGCTGGGTAGCAGACCCCCCACAAGAACCCAAAAGAGTAAAAACAGCACACAACACATATGTAAGGGCCACCATGGAATGAAGAACACAGACAATAGCACTCATTTCCTAAGTGAAGACGAATGAGAAGCAGTGAGAAGTAATCACTGTACTAAATCATTTAAAGGTTAAATGACTGGCAGGTTTTAAAATCCAGAGAAGGGGCCACAGTGGCTCTCTGTTGTTACTTTTAAAAAGAAAATCAATGGAATGAAGACACAAGGATAGGTTACAGCACAATACACCAATATCACACGTATAAAACTACTGAGGAATGAAACGAGATGCCTCGCACAATTGTCACAAGTGAAGGGACACCTGTCACAGATTTCATTTTCCTTTGGTAGAGGGGGTGGCGCCCCATGACAGCAGAATATAGTGCCACCATGACACCACTACTGGGGAGAGCGGGGAACCGGCCAATGTTTTAGGCCCCAAGGCTTTCGCCACAAGGCCTGCTGCTTAGGTCATGCATGACAGACATTGATAAGTGGTAGCTTTGATTCTGCTGAGGTGAAGGGCTTAAACACCTGCACAGTCTTTCCACTTCTGCGGAGTCATCTGAACCACCGCAGGCTCACAAAGATGAACACATGACCACAGTAATATGTTCATAGCAATAGCTGAGCACTAAACATTTACTGCAGGCCTGAGGTCGAGACCATGTTTTATTGAAGCCTTGGAATAACTGTGGAAATAAACATTGTCTTCACTTTGCAGAGACACACTGGAAGCTTGGGGTGGCTAAGTTACTAGCTCATAGTCACACAGCAGCTGAGCTTAGGTCCACACCAAGGACCGTTTGACTCCAACACCGAGATTCCTCACTGCGGGTTATGCTGTCTTGGGGAAAATCATGGTGGGATTATAAACTGACTTGGACCCTACTAAAAAACAGAATTGAAGAAAAGCTCTGAAGGAGCTTGGGGAGTCATCTCAGTTGGAAAAGTGACTTTTGTCCCCCTCAAAACACACACACACACACACGATTTGGATGCTATAAAAAATAAAGCAGGCTATATCTCAAAAAAAACTCACCCAGGGACTGGAGAGATGGCTCAGAGGTTGTTCTTCCAGAGGACCCAAGGCTGAATTCCCAGCACCCACATGGGAGTTCACAACTGTCTGTAATCCAGCTCAAAGGGATTTGACATGTTCATACAGACATAAATGTAGCCAAAATACCAATCCACATAAAATAAAAATAATAAATAAGTCATAAAAAAAAAAGAATGCTCACCTAGGATCATGGTGGAGACAGAAGAGTCCACCATAGGTTAAAAAGGATTTAAGCAGAAATACATGCAGCAGTGGACCATGGTGAAAAACACCAAGTGGAGAGTTTGTGCTCAGAGCAAAAGTTGAGCTCTCGAAAAAGAAAAGTTGAAAATACCCGCAGAAGTGTCATTCTGGGCAAGGACAACGTCTGAAAGTCAAAAGAAACAAAAGGAAAACTTTGTGCTGAGTGCATGCTGTGTGTCCGTCTGTCTTTCTGCTTATCTGTCTCTCTTCAAACAGGATTTTACTATGTAACCCAAGCTATTCTCAAACTTGGAATTCTCCTGTCCCTGCCTGTATGCTGGGGTAGATGTGTGCTACCACAGCCCGACTGAAGTCATCATCTTAACAAGCGGTTCCTTTTGAAAGGAAGTCTAACTTTAAAAAAAAAAATAGAAGAAAATAATAGTTTTAGAAAGAGATGTGATTATCCCTCAATACACAAGTAAAAGAGGCAACAAAGATCAAATTAATACTTAAACTGATTACAGAAAATGAAATTAAAGGCTTTAGAAGAGACAAACAAACAAACAAAAATAAGCAAGCAAACCCCAAAAAGTCAGGTAGTAGTGGTGCACACCTGTAATCTCAGTACTCGGGAGACAGAGGCAGCTGGATCTCTGAGTTTAAGGCCAGCCTGGTCTACAGAGTGAGTTCCAAGACAGCCAGGACTGTTACACAGAGAAACCCTGTCTCACCTCCCACCACCTCCCATAAAATTCAAGGAGCTGAAAAGAAGGTGTGCCTCTGAGATGAATACTTATAATGGTACAGGCAAGGGACACATTTGCTATAAGTGAGATTAGGGGTGAGGGTTGGACAGAGGGCACGGCCTCTGTCACCTAAGGCCCTTCTGCTTAAGCACCAAATGATGCCAAATGATGATTACTGGAACAGGCTTTTATTTAGTGGGTTCCAAATACTTCAGCACACCCATTCAGATTGCTTTAGGAAAAAAGTCAAACTCTTCAAAATTGCTACCTATACAGAAAAAAAAAACATACATGGGGGTTAAACTGCTTTGGATCTGAATTCATGCTTCTAATAGTTCCAGGCCTGTCATTTCCTTAATAATATCCAATTTTCTAGTAGGCATATTTTGAATGTAAAAAATTCTTTTCACCACTGTTCAGACATGGAAGCTTGTGCTTTAGAACACAACCAAAGGTCTCCAAAACAAACAGCAGATTCACTTGAGCTAAGCAAAAGACCATTGAAAGATAACACAAAACAACTCCAGCCTGGTTCATTTGTACTTTTGTGTTTTCAAAACTTAAAATATACAATATATATATATATATATATATTCTATATATATAAGTGTATATATAAAATTATATGTAATTTTAATAAAACAGAGTCAAGAAAACTAAAAAACAGTGGTGGTAGAAAACTATAGACAAAATGAAGATGACTGCTTATGAAAACAAAGAATAAAATGTATAAAAAATGTACAAGTAGTCCCGAAATTTTCATAATTCTATGCTAATTTGAAAATAATATGAATCAAGGTAAGTATATACATGTGTATGTGCATGTATGTACACATGTATGGCATGTGTGTACATGGCTGTGAATGTGCTTGTGCAGGTAAGAATATACATGTGTATGTGCATGTATGTACACATGTGTGGCATGTGTGTATATGGCTGTGAATGTGCTTGTGCAGGTAAGAATATACATGTGTATGTGCATGTATGTACACATGTGTGGCATGTGTGTACATGGCTGTGAATGTGCTTGTGCAGGTCAGAGGCTTCAGGAGCCCGGCTCTACCGTTCCTACTTATTTCTCTGAGCAAGGTCTCTCACTGAACCTGTACCTGAGCTGGCAGCCATGAAGCTCTTGGTCCTCTGGTCTCTGCGCCTACCACACTGGGGTTGCGGGCACACGCATAGCTCCACGCGCCTTTTCACACGTGTGCTGGGACGTGAGTTCAGACTGTCATCCTCACACATTCTTACCCACTGAGCCGTATCTTCAGTTCCCAGATCCACACATTTGAAAACGGAGTACAAACGGAACTGAGCAATAAATATGTAGACAGTGAACGCATTTCCAGTCTTCACACTTGCCCATAATTCACACATTCTGCCACATGGTCAGTGTTCAAGAGCGCATGGTGAGATTCTATGCCTAGTCCTTGGGTTGGACCTTCAATAAGAGCCCTTAGAACAGCGTCACCTAATTCTCTGCATATATAGCAATACCATAATGGAAAACAAGTCCAGTGCTTCTCTATGTTTCCTTGCTCTTCTGGTTTCCCTGCTGAATTTCTCAGTGGCTAACAGCTGGGGAGACGCTAGACAAAGTGTGCATGCTCAGCGGGGTATTACTGTAAAAGGCAGCTCAAATGTTCAACAGGAGCACAGGCTGACCAACCCTGGACACAACAGCACAGTGAACCTCGATTTCCTTTGTCCCAGATGTAGAAAGTGTATGAAAAATGGAGTCTAACCAACCAAGTGACATGGATGCCAAACAATTTGTCTTCTGAAGCGCCGGGGTAGACCATGTCAGCTTACTGCACTCCACATTTGTCTCTGAAACACTAGGGTTATTTCATTTATAAACAGTACCAACATGCATTACACACAGTCAGGAACAACTCACAATCAATATGAATACATTCACATACTGCAAATGCAAAGAACGTGTGATCTTGATATTTCCATCAACCCTAAGGGCAAGGTGGGGAACAAAAGGGAAGTACTCAAACCCACAGAAGGATTTGTTTGATGGCCATTAGCCTGTCTGAACCATGGTGACTTCATGGAGGTCTGCAAGTGGCCATTTTCCAGCAGCTTCGACAGCTCCTTAATACCAAAGCTTGAGAATTTGGTGCTGCCATGGTGAAATCATGTTTGGCTTGGTGATGGCAACAGAGAACAATTTCTTTTTCAACAGGAGTAGACTTTTGTGTTGACATTTTTGTGTTACAGCAGGATACCGTGACAGACATTTCAGCCAGCCCTAAGTAATGATCTCTAGAAAGCCAAGGCCACAGATGACTAGCAACAGAGAATCCCTGGCTTCTGCAGGGATATGTGGCAACCACAGATCTGGAAGCAGTGGGCTTGCAAGCACTCTTAGGCTCGGAATGTGAACAGCCAAAGATCTATTCCTATACAGAAGAAAGGCTTTAGCTGTTCTCTGTGGCCGGTCTGATCTGGGGGAAAGCCACACGCTAAAATACTGAGCAATCTGATTCAGTACCAACAACAGACACATAAAAGCATCCATGTGCACATGCTCTGTAATCTGACAGATGTGATCTAAGCACAGGGACCCTTTCCAATGTGACAGACAGTCTGGGCACAGGCACAGCTCTTCCTCCTACACTGTTTCCTGCTTTACCAAGTGGAATTTCTGTCTCGAGAGTGCCATCATCCTCATCTGATGAAACGAAAGCCTGAATAAGACAAGTGCGTGTCGATGTACCTAGAGTCAGGCCCTCTCCAGTCAGCTAGCCCGTCTCCTGATAATAGAATCTGGCTTTTCTACCCATCCAGGACAGCTGAGTTTTTGACGATGCCTTTCAAAATCAGTAGGAGGCAAGTCTATAGATACAGAACACATCCCTGCTCCATAAAATGGGGAGCAGAATTCCTTCAAAAAGCCCCAATCTATGCAGGTAGGAGCCCCATCTGAACTCTCAAGAACTAAGAAGGTGACACAGAGTCAGCACACCGAATGTGTGAACAGCTAACGCACATGAAAGGCTACCTGCCTCCTTAAAACCATCTCAGTAGGGGTCAAGAACACAGCTTCATAAAACCAACAAACCAGGAGTCATAGGGGCTCACAAAGACTGAAGCGTCAATTATAGAGCCTACATACATGGGTCTGACCTAGGTTCTCTGCACGTTATGGTTATGTAGCGTGGTGCTCTTGTGGGACTCCTAATAGAAGGGGTGAGGGCTGTCTCTGACTCATTTGCCTGCTCTTGGGACCCTTTTCCTCCTCCTAGGCCACCTCATCCAGTCTTGATATGGTATGTGCCCAGTCTTATTGCAATTTGTATGCCATGTTTGGTTGATAACCCAGCGAAGCCCGCTCTTTACTAAAAGGAAACAAAGAAGGAGTAGATCTGGGAGAAAAAGAAACTGGGGGAAAGCAACTGGAAAGAGAAAAGGAGGGGAAATTGTGGTCTGGGATGTAATATATGAGAGAACAGACAGACAGACAGACAGAATTTTTTTTTTTTAAGATCTCAGTAATCCACCCAAGCCTAGGCCCAGGAGTCAGCCTTGAGTTCTGCTCAGCCTTGACTATCTTCTGACCACTAAGATGCCAAATCTTGTCAGGCTTTCTCTTTTTCCTCTTGAATCCATTTACTTATCCCATCACACTTACTATCAACTTGGGCCAGAGCCTTTTCAATCTCAAACTAGAAAGTGGCCAACTAGTGGCCATCTCTTTGGTCATGTTTTTCTCCATTTGATTTCCCATGAGCAAGCAGCACAATCCTTCTGAAACATAAATCCAGCCATGTTTGCTTCACTTCTACTTGGTATGAGTGGAGGCCTGAGGCTGCTTGCTACCCAGGTTCTGAGAAGTATTTCTCAAGATGCAGCATTTTCCTATTAAAATTTTGGATCTGACAACAATCCTAGACTTTTACCAGAGGTCAGAACCATTGGAAGCTACCTAGATGAAGAGGAAACTAAAATCGTAATGACTAATGAACATGCATTGAAATGTAATGAAATATGCACCTAACCATAAAAGTATGGTATTAGTTACTTTTCTCATTGTTGTTGACCAAATAACAAATTCTTTTGCTATTGTTGTTGTTGTTTGAGACAGGGTTTCTCTGTGTAGCCCTGGCTGTCCTGAACTCACCCTGTAGAACAGGCTGGCCTCCAATTCAGAGATCTGCTTACCTCTGCCTCGCAAGTGTTCTGATTAAAGGTGTGCGCCACCCCCACCAGGCTTCCAGGAGGTTTCTTAATATCAGTTAATATTAAAATCTGCTTATAAATTAGCATACATATAATTAAAGTTCTGGTTTAAGAGATGAACATTTTTTTTGAGAGTTTAAAGGCAAACATATTTGCCTTTAATACTAGCACTTGTGAAGCACAGGTAGATGGTTCTCTGTGAGTTCAGGGCCAGCCTGGTAGATACAGCAAGCTCTAAGTCTGCTAAGACTACCCTGTCTCAAAAAATATATAAAAATACATACATTTATACATACATACAATTATTCATTAAGTGGAGATGAAAGAATTGAGCATAAATAAATAGCAATAATGCCTGCATTAGTTCAAGGGGAGTAAGTTATGTAGCCCCTGGGTCATTTGAAACCCTTCCCCAGAGATGAGCAGCAGGAATGCAGAAAGTAGGTTTTGTTTCCCTGCTGTCCAATCCTGCACTTGTGAAATCCATAAACAAAGTACAGACAGGAACATACAAGCTTCGTCACCACGGCCAGCCACCACCTCAGTGAGTCTGACACGCAGATCAGCAGATTGAACCTGCAGAGTGAGATGCTCCAGCCACGCGGTGGTTTATACGGAACACATATTTGCTTAAATAGAGCACAGTATTTATTAAACCAAGGGAGAAAGCTGGGACCTACAGAGTGTGCACAACGGACCACTCCACATACAGGGTAGAACCTATAGAGTGTGCACAACGGACCACTCCACATACAGGGTGGAACCTATAGTGTGCACAACTGACCACTCCACATACAGGGTGGAACCTATAGAGTGTGCACAACTGACCACTCCGCACACAGGGTGGAACCTATAGAGTGTGCACAACTGACCACTCCGCACACGGGGTGGAACCTATAGAGTGTGCACAACTGACCACTCCGCACACGGGGTGGAACCTATAGAGTGTGTACAACTGACCACTCCACATACAAGCTTGGACCTATAGAGTGTGTACAACTGACCACTCCACATACAGGGCGGAACCTATAGAGTGTGCACAAATGACCACTCCACATACAGGGTGGAACCTATAGAGTGTGCACAACTGACCACTCCACACACAGGGTGGAACCTATAGAGTGTGCACAACTGACCACTCCATATACAAGCTGGGACCTATAGAGTGTGCACAACTGACCACTCCGCACACAAGCTGGGACCTATAGAGTGTGGCACAACTGACCACTCCGCACACAAGCTGGGACCTATAGAGTGTGCACAATTGACCACTCTGCACACAAGCTGGGACCTATAGAGTGTGTACAACTGACCGTTCCACGTACAAGCTGGGACCTATAGAGTGTGCACAACTGACAGCTCTGCACACAAGCTGGGACCTATAGAGTGTGCACAACCGACCACTCCACATACAAGCTGGGACCTATAGAGTGTGCACAACTGACCGCTCTGCATTCAGTCATGGCTCCAACCTGTGCTGGCCTGAACCAGCTGAGACCCTTCCTAGGAACATCAGCATTGTCACTATATAACAGAGAAACCACAAGGACTTCCTCTGTGTTCCTGCAGCAGCCTCTCTTCCTAATGAAAGATGGACAAGAGGATGCATGGTGACAGCTTTCACATTCCAAACAGCCAAGTACAACACTGATGCCAGCCAGGGAGCAGGGCCTACCTTTCTGAGGTCTGCCTTACAGCAGGAAGGTGGGTACACCTGACAAAGCAGAAACCTGAAACACAGGAGACCAAGCTCACTGTCCTGGCTAGGGTTTCTATTGCTGCAAAGAAACACCAAGCTGGGAGGGAAAGGGCTTATTCGGCTTTCACTTCCACATTGTAGCTCATCACTGAAAAAAGTCAGGACAGGAACTCAAACAGGACAGGAACCAGGAGGCAGGAGCTGGAGCAGAGGCCATGGATGATGCTGCTTACTGGCTTGCTCTCCATGGATTGCTCAGCCTGCTTTCATATAGCACCCAGGACCACCAGCCCAGGAATTGCACCACCCATAACAGACTGGGCCCTCCCCATTAATCACTAATTTTAAAAATGCCTTACTGACCTTATATTTGGAAGCATTTTCTCAGTTGAGGTTCCCTCCCCTCAGATGACTATAGCTTGCATCAAGCTGGCATAAAACTAATGAGCACACTCACTTTCATATTCCAGAAGCTATCTGTAGCCAGTAACGAGCCCACGGACGAGAATGAGAGGCCTGAAGTAGGGGCTCCAGGGCTCAACCTGCCTAGAGTCAAGAGTTCAAAGGAAGTAAATAAAGCATGTGAAATGCGGAGAAGTGACCCAAAGTAGACCTCAAATCCAGCACAAATGAAATCTTATCTCAATTCATCTACTCATTCTTTCTTCTGGGTCTGGAGTTGGGTTTAAAGCAAAGACCTTCTCAATA
Source organism: Ondatra zibethicus (assembly GCA_004026605.1). Classification (NCBI taxonomy): domain Eukaryota; kingdom Metazoa; phylum Chordata; class Mammalia; order Rodentia; family Cricetidae; genus Ondatra; species Ondatra zibethicus. The sequence goes on from PVIU01001722.1 coordinate 190,613, forward strand.
TCCTTAGGTGCTAATAGCCACTATAAATCAGTAAAAGTCTAAGGCATCCATTCTGATTCCAAAGGCCAAATCATCCAACATACTCCCATAACTGTCAGGGATCAGAGTCAAGTTTAAGCAAAGGTCTTACAAGCTTCAGCTGAAAACAGAACACACAATCCTGAATCACCTAATCCTGGATTCAGGCTCCCCACCTCTTGAGGAAGGCCAAGAAGCTGCCATGAGTAGTTTACTGTTGACTGGCTACTGTATAATTGGCACTTGCTGAAAGGGGGCAATGCGATCATCCTTACAATGGCTAAGGTCCCACTAACACCAAAAGTTAGTTAGACTGTGTTCCAAAGAGTCAATTTGAGGCATCTGTCTCAATAGCATTACTGCAATTACTCCTCATCAAAGGAACAAGGCCTCCTACTGTGTCCAAAGTCCTGTGTAAGCCGCAACAAACACTATGGCATGTTCCATTCCCCACCTAAGTCACTGAACTATATATGTCCCTCTAGAACTGGAAAGGAGATTCACAGACATTAACATGTTTAACAAAGGAAATACGAAATCAGGGGTAAGTTATCTTGTCCTTGGTTTTTGCTTTTTTGGGGGAAGGGTGGGGGGGCGTAATTGAAAAAGGGTCTCACTCTGTATTCCAGCCTCGCCTTGAACCTGCAGCAAGCAGTCTTTCTGTCTCAGCTTCTTGAGTGCTGAGATTACAGATAAGATCCACCAGGCCAGATTCAAGGTATCTTTGAAGTTTGGTAAGGAAAATAAGAGCAATCTTAGAAGCCTGACAAATTCTGTGTATGCACCAGCATAATTAAAAGTCTAAGAGAGGGCCAAGGGAGATGGCCCAGTCAATATAGTGCATCTGAGTTCAACCTCTAAAAACCATGCATAAAAGAATTAATAAAATGAAGTACAGCGGGGCACACTAGTGTAACTGACACCACATTAGAGGCACCATTTTAATATCAAAACCCAGCATGTGGGCCCCAACACCTGCCACAACGTGAGCAAAGACCTAATCTATCAAAGACCTGGTCCATAGTTCCAGGATCTAGGAAAGTTCCTAAATGTACTAACCTTGTTTTTTGGCGTCTATAGTTCTGTTTCTTGCCAACTGAAGGGTTATCAACCAGATATGGTTTTTGTACATAAAAGACAAAGAACTGTGAGGATCTGAGCTGAGTAATTTGTTTAAGTTTCCCATGCAATCAATGGCCAGCAATAATGATTTTCTATTCGGCCGGGTGGTGGTGGGGCAGGCCTGTAATCCCAATCCCAGCATTCGGGAGGCAGTAGCAGATGGATCTCTGTGAGTTCAAGGTCAGCCTGGTCTACAAGAGCTGTTTCCAGGACAGGCTCCAAAACTACAAGGAAACCCTGTCTCGAAAAACCAACCAGACTTCCTATTCGGCTTTCAGTGTCTGAGTATATTGTCTTAGGAGGCGGCATTGTAACCTCAGTGTTTGGGAGGCAGAGTGAGGTGGATTCCTGAGCTTGCTGGCCAGCCATCCTAGCCGACTTTAATTTCCAGCTAAGGAGGCCATGTCTCAAAATAACAAGTGGATTTTGCCTGGGAAACAACAACCAAGGGTGTCCCGGCCTCTACACACACAGACACACACAGAGACACATACATACATGCATGCACACACACATGCACACACACACACACAATGAAAAGTCCAAAACGGAAGCACCTTAGGACGCTAACTGGCTACATATGCCAGTCAGTGGCATGTTTATAAGCGTGGATGCCACAACATGTTTATAAAGTAGAAGCACCGCTGGGGGTCTGGCTGTTTCCATCCCTACCACTCCATCCCAGCTCTGCCTTCATCCCCTGCATTTGGAAATGTCTACAGCAAGGAAAAGAACCAGATGAGCTGAGATACCCACAAAGAAGTGAAGAACAAAGAACTGAAAGTGATTTCTCAGGCAGCTTTCCCCCAGGCTCAGAGAGAAAGAACCTGGAAGACTAACACCCACCATGGGATTTTGTAATAGATTTTGGAAAAGAAATGTGATCACTGAAGAAACAAAATGAGTTAATAAAAATCCAAAAGAAATTAACTCCTTATGGAGATTTGTATGCCAATAGATATTGACCCCCCCCGGATATAAACACTAATGTGGAAATTAAAAAAAAAATAATTGGCACTTGAATAGGAAAATCAAGCCATAATCATACTTTTATTTTTTAATTCATTTTTAGTTAGTCTAGAAGAGATGGGATTCATTATAGCATTATCACAGAATAAGAACAGTATAATTGTATTTTAAAATACTGTTAGGCTGATCTCATCAGTGGCCCAATGATCCAATCACAATAGAGGGGAAGAAGACACCGGGAAGGAACCAAGCTAGCTCAGGAGAGGAGCTGGGAAGGCAATAAGTACCCTCACAGCAGGTGCAGCCTGCCATGGCCACCCAAGGCAGCAATCTCCAGATCTCTAGGCACAGTTTCTAAAACTGCCTGGATGATTTCAATATGCAGCAATTGGAGACTTGGAGGCTAAATCTATAAAAGACCTCAGAAGGAACAACTTTACAGTTGGAGGCAGCCAGCTGCATCTGCTAGCTTTCTCAGGAAAACACGGTACTGGTGCACAGTGGGAGTGGGACACCGGGGCACAAATCCCAACTGCAGCTCTGATTCCGCTCTTAAAGAGCAACCAATGCTCCTAAGCACTGAGACATCTCTCAGCCCTATGCTCCTAAGCTGAGACATCTCTCCAGCCCTATGCTCCTAAGCTGAGACATCTCTCCAGCCCTATGCTCCTAAGCTGAGACATCTCTCCAGCCCTATGCTCCTAAGCACTGAGACATCTCCCCAGCCCTATGATTTTGCCTTCTTTGACCTAGAAACCTTTAGGGGATCATTTCACACTCCCAAACAGGAAGAGGTCCATGCAATTCTACATTTTCAACATACTGAAAAAGAAATACTTCTAAATTTCTAGTCTTACAAACCTGTGGTGAATGGGACTTCGGGACAAAACCAAGAAATTATGCTGAATTATTTTTCCTTTCATTTTACCACTTTTTAAGAATACGACTTCAGGAGCAGGAGAGATTGCTCAACAGTTCCATGGGGCACAGGATTGGTTCCCAGCACCAACAAGGCAACTAACTCACAACCATCTATAATTCATCCCAGGGAATCCAAGGCCGTTTTCTGGTTTCATCAAACAATGCACATGGTTGCACAGGTGTTTAGTCAAAACACCCATACACATAAATTACAATTGTTAAAAAAAAGAGATATTGGCAGAACAAAAATACAAGACCTTTAAAATAAGACCTTCTGATATATTATCAGAAACTGTAAGAAAAAACAATTCAGGGTAAAAAACCTGGTAATTAAAGAAAAAAAATTAGACCCACCAGCAAAAACTGAGTGAACTCCGCATATGTAAGGTGTCTTTGCCTTTCTTTTCCAAAATGTAGTTGCACAAATTCTGAGTCCCAGTTAAATGGAATACGCTGGTGAATTGTAGTCTGTCCGAACACTTGCTTAACATCCTCTGAAAAAGAAAAAATAATGGTGAAAATAAAGGAAGTTGGATCCTGTCTTACATGAACTCAAATGAGCATTCCTACTTAAAAAGTAACTCAAATATGAATGCCTATACAAAAAAACTTAGCAGAAACAGAAGTCAGAAAATCCATGGGAATCCTTGAAATATTAAAGTTAATAATCTTACCAAATGGGAAGAAAAAACTATGTGAAAAGCTAATTTTTTTTTATCTCATTTGTTTTGCTTTAACACACAGTGACTGTTTATAGTAGATGGGATTTGATCGCTAGTGGCTGTGGTGGTTTGAATTAGAAGGGTCCCTCATAGGCCCACATATTTAAACACCTGGTCCCCCACAGGTGATGTTGTGTGGGGAACTTAAGAAACTTTTAGGGGGTGGAGGCTTGCTGAAAGGAATGTGTCACTGGGAGCAGGCTGTGAGGGTTTCTGTCTCCCTCTCTCTGCTTCCTGTGTGTGGGTATAAATATGATCAGCCAGCTTCCTGTTTCTGCCATCCACAATCATCCCTTCCCCTCAGACTCTCTGGAATCATAGCCAAAGTAAGCTTTTCTCTGGAAGTTGCTTTTAGACATGGTATTTTATCAGCGCCACCAAAAAGTGTCTAATACAGAAGCAGAAGAGCCAGATAGAAGACTCGTTTAACGTAACCACAACAAACAAAATCATTACCAAGATTTTGAAAGATTCAGACCCTGAAAAAAGAACTGAAGCAAACGTTCAATGCCCGAGGCTCCATTTGAGCAGGAGTCAGTTGTAAATTCCAAGCTCACCTTGCAGTAAAGGACAAGAAGAAAAGCCAGCAAGCAGTCTTGAGTTTTTAACATTAATCCCCGCTCCTGCACCGACAAGACAGGACAAGACAGGGTCCCTCTGTGTAGCCCTGGCTGTCCTGGAACTCAGAGATCCGCCTGCCTCTGCCTCCTGAGTGCTGGGATTAAAGGTGTGTGCCACCACCGCCCAGCATAACTCTAAATTTAGCGGGGGTGTGGAGGGGTTCTGGAGAGAAGTTCAGGTAATTCCATTTCAAGTTGTGCTACTCAGTGTATTGGCCTCTGCTCACCTCAGGAGACTGGAGGGTGGCTCACTTGTAGAGCAGCTGCTGAGCTCTGGGGGAGGGGCAGTATGGTGCATGTGTGTGTACACACAGAGAGGAATAGGAAGACCAACACAAAATAATAATAAAGTGATTTTTCTAAACAAAGTATTATTTAATTACTAGTCTCCACCCATGATGATAATGTGCCTATAGAGGGTGATGAGAAAACACAGGAAGATATTGTAGGATTTTATCCTTGTTTACACCTGATTTAATGTATTTGCCAAAGGTGCTCATTTTTATAAGTAAACTAAGCCTGGTTCCTTCTACTCCCCCTTTGCAAAGGAAGTTAAGAGAAAAAGACAAAGTTCTTGAATCCTCTTAGGGTGCCAACATTCCTTGTACTCGTTTCTGCTGCTTCCCCCAAATTTCCCACTTCCACCTCATTATGCCCACAAAATTTTCATTCCATGTTTTTAACGGTTCCAAAAAATTTTACTTGTTATGAAAATAGCAAGGCCACCATCAGCATATGGTTGCATGTGTTTGCACAGTGACGGTAATAAAAATCAAAATTATGCTGGGCAAATATTTTATAAATGGTGGGCAAAAAAAAAACCTCAGGCTGACCATGGTGAGGACAATAAAATAAAAATTTTAAAGTACAATCTTCAAGTTTTCTTAGAGAGAGGGGGGCTATAAGGGAAATAACATAACCAATAATTAATATTTAAAAGAAAAATTGGTAGAGAGGAAGAAAGGTACCCAGAGCATCTGTGCAGCTTCAATAAAATTAGTTAGCTGAGAGATTCCCTCTGTACTGAGAAGCCTCTGAGTTGAAATTCAAATGTCCAAGTCTCTAATGCTACTAAATAAAACAGCCACCATTTCTTGGGTGCTCACCAAGTGACAGGATTATTCTAATGGCTGCAGCCAGACTTCCTTCTGCAGCAAAGCATCCTAAAATAGCCTGTAGTTCCTGCCCAGCTGTGTGTTCGCGCCTCAGCATGGAGCAGGCCCAAGGGAGATTCGGCAAAGGCACCAATCTGCCAATCGATACATTAGCAAATAAATGAGCAGTCACACACAGATGACAAGGACACCACAAAAACCACACAAGAATTTGTTTGCACACCTTAAATACACTGTAATGAGTTCCTAAACGAGAACTCAGGTAAGTGGAAGACTCTTTTCAGCCATGTAGTAGATGGAAATCATGTTCCAGTTACAGGACAGCTGTCAATAGCATCCTCTCTTGGCCTTCTTTCATGTCTCATGGAAAGTAAGAGAAGACACTTAACAGACGGAATATAGACAGCCAGGCACCCAGACATTTTAATGTCCACATGGCCTGTGGAAGAAGGAAATCTAAAGAGTAGAAACACATGCTAAAGCTTTTGGCTTCTTTTGAAGGCCCCTATATATACTTATATCTATACATACACATCTACACATATATATGAGTGTAAATAAATTAATGACTAAGCTTAAAATTGGCTTCATTCTAACTGATAACTTTACTTTTTCCTATAATTAGCTGTCATCTACACTACTTCCTTGAAGTCAGACAGGAACACAGAGCTGTGAGCCTTTAGCTCTACCAGCGGAGTGTTTTCCCACAATCCCAGAGAACCTGAACTTCTAAATTCTGAAGCCAGGTCCTGCCCTTTAGAAACTAGGATATCACTGAGATATCTCTAAACCCTAAAATCTATCAATCCCAGTTATTAAAATAAGATATCTATGTGTTCTGTATATGTGCATTAGTCCAAATTTACTATACACCTTTTGGTTCCAAACAGCTATTAATCCCTTGACAGCACAGGCCCCATTGTTCACATCTGAGTCTCCTTCCTGGCTGCCACAGTAGTAGGCAGAGAACAACTTCTCTTTAAGTGGTTTTTAAATGGAAGTCACTCAGCAAAAGTTTACAATAGTCAGCAGGTCAAAGACAGTAGCTTTCTGAAGCATCATGGTTTCCCTATGGCAAAGTGGTTTCTGTAATCAGTGTATGACAGTCTATTGGCCGTGGTGCTAATCCTGAATCCCTCTTCCCAGTGCCTTCAGGTCTATAGAGGAGAAATAAATGAGCTCTGTTCACCCAAACCCCCAAGGGTTTTCTGGCATAAGGGTAAAGGGCCTTTTTATGAAATGAGCTTAGTAAGTTATGGAAGAGATTCACTCATCATTGTTAGCTCTCCACTGAAGCAGGCAGCAAATATGAAAGAAAAGGCTGTGGCAGCACAACCCAGTCGTGTGTAAGGCCAGTCATGCGTGGACCGTGGAGGGCGGAAGGCCACTGCCCTGCCACACATTCCTTCCATGGTCCATGTGACTATGAACTCTTTGGAAGCAGACAGCATGAACCCTAGGTAGCCTTCAGAACGTGGTCCAGTTACCTGACCCTTCATCGTCGTCACATAGCAGCTACTGGAAAATGGATGCCATGGGGAGCTAACTGCAACTCCGAACCAGCAGAGCATATAAGCACTGCACCCACTTCTGTGGAAGAAACGTATACCATGGGAGGTGATGGACTACACCCAGGTCCAGATCCACGAAATTCATCAGGATCAGGTCCAAGGGTGTAAGCACTGTGTGGGGGTCTCCAAAGCAAGGAAGCAGAATTTGAAGAAGGAAGGCACAGAAATGGGAGAGAAAAGCTTTTTGGCTTCCAATACCAGCTCTGAAGACTACCATAAATTTATTCAGGGGTGCTCTCCTATGAGTTCTGAAGCAAGAAGCAAAGTTTGTTTCTTCTGAGGCAAACCAAAGGTTCGGACACAGTATCTGAGCCCAAAGTCACCCTGAGAGGTAACAGATCCTGCCCTAGACAGTCAGGGCATTTCCACAGCCTGCCCACAGCAAATCCTATTAGTTTTAAATTCCTAAGATTTGATGTGAGATTTACAGGAAAAAGGAAATAATGTTCTGGGAGGAACACAGCCTTCCTTAGGGTATAGAGGGCAGGAAGGCAAGAACTAGAGTTATGATTTGACACACGGCTCAGATCCTACAAAACCTCATGGTCACCCTCCTGACCTACCAGGAAACTGGTCACAGCCAGTGATGTGCAGAGCCCAGAAGGTCTTTTCTGTTCACCTTCCCATCTAATGGACTCTTAGGAGACCTTTAAACATTCATTTCTGCCATCCGAAAAACACACAGCATTTTCTCCAAAATTATTTTAGGACCATAAATCTGAACATTTTGTTCCGCCTCAGCAAATGGCTGGGTGTCATTCATTTTCTAAATGTTTTGCCTTCAGGTTTACAAACAGAACTAATACCTATAAGGGAAATACAACAGGTTCGTGGCGTTTATCCCTCACTTTAGAAAACACAAAAATGCTGCCCCAGACAGGATTCTCCTTAGGGGCACAGGTACCTGTCTCATTTAACCATCGATTGTCTTAAGAAGTCTCCAAGTCTTGTGAGGCAACGAGGAAAGTATGCCTCATCTGACAGCTAGGAAATGGGATATGAAGAAACAAAACAACATAGGTGGATGCCCAATTAAGCTCCATATTCTGGTTTCCCTACGCGCATGGGCTTTACCATAAAAGGCTCCTGGAATTCAACTTAGGACTGTCCTATGACTAAGCCCTCACCATTTCCAGACCTTTCCAGAATTTTCTAGAGCTAAGATAAAGGTATTTTTGTTTGTTTCTGTTTGGTTTTGATTTTTGAGATTTATTTTATTTATTTTATTTCATGTTTATGGGTGTAAGGGTATTATCCCTGTCATGTCATGTCTCAGGGGCCAGAAGAGGACATTGGATCCTGTGGGACTGGAGGTATATAGAAAGCTGTGAGCCACTATGTGGGTTCTGGGAATCAAACCCAGAACCTTTGAAAAAGCAGTAGCCAGTGCCCTTAATCTCTAAGCCATCTATCTCTACAGCCGCTAACCTTAAGTCTTAGGGAAGAAGAAAAAGCTTCAAACTTTTCCGCCATTTTGTTGCTTACTGAGAGCTTTCTGGTATATTATTACCCCATTACTTACTTAAAAGGAGTGATAAGGAGGTGGAGGTTTCTCCTGGTATACCTAACATCAAACACAGAAGGCTGAACTGGCTGCAGAATGGGGTGCAGCACAGGGCACTGGGTGCTAGTGCTCCAGTCCTTGTGGGGGTGATTCCCGGGGGAGGACCTGCTCCTACTTCACAACCCTTGTGGGGGTGATCCCCGGGGGAGGAACTGCTCCTACTTCACAACCCTTGTGGGGGTGATTCCCAAGGGGAGGACCTGCTCCTACTTCACAACCCTTGTGGGGGTGATTCCCAAGGGGAGGACCTGCTCCTACTTCACAACCCTTGTGGGGGTGATTCCCAAGGGGAGGACCTGCTCCTACTTCACAACCCTTGTGGGGGTGATTCCC